>VWZE01012525.1:7532-48234 GCA_013396675.1 Eubucco bourcierii | reverse complement strand
CTCTCTCCATAGGGCTGTGCTCCAGGCCTCTCCCCAGCCTCGTTGCCCTTCTCTGGACACACTCAAGCACCTCCATGTCCTTCTTAAATTGAGGGACCCAGAACTGGACACAGGACTCAAGGTGTGGCCTAACCAGTGCAGAGTCCAGGGGGAAAATGAACTCCCTCCTCCTGCTGGCCACACCATTGCTGATGCTGGCCAGGATGCCATTGGCCTTCTTGGCCACCTGGGCACACTGCTGGCTCATGTTCAGGTGGGTGTCAATCAGCACCCCCAGATCCCTTTCTGTTTGGCTGCTCTCCAGCCACTCCCACCCCAACCTGTAGCTCTGCATGGGGTTGTTGTGGCCAAAGTGCAGCACGGATTTTGAAAAGAGATCCAGAGCACACTTTAAACTGCAGTAACAAACACTGTTTATTTATCATGTTGTCTGCATCTCCTTTCCTAACCTAAACAGCCAAAGTCTGTTTGCACTCCTGACATTGCAAGTCTCACAAGCTGATCCAAGAGAACATCTGTCAGTTTGTTTTCAGAACTGGACACTTCAGAAGAAAGCAGAGGTAGGAGGAGAAGAGAAGGCTTCGAGGAGACCTTATAGTAGCCTTCCAGTATCTGAAGGGGGCCTACAGGAAGGCTGGGGAGGGATTATTGACAAGGTCTTGCAATGCCAGGACAAGGGGCAATGGGTTTGAACTGGCAGAGGAGAGATTTAGACTGGATGTTAGGAGGAAGTTCTTTACAGTGAGGGTGGTGAGGCACTGGCACAGGTTGCCCAGGGAGGTTGTGGCTGCTCCCTCCCTGGAGGTGTATCAGGCCAAGTTGGATGAGTGAGTTGTACTAGTGGGAGGTGTCCCTGCCTATGGCAGGGGGTTGGAACTGGATGATCCTTAAGGCCCCTTCCAACCTTACCATTCTATGAGAAATAAGACTTTCAGAAACATACCAGTTGAAAACAAGTGACAGCTTCCTCAACTGTGCTGCTAAGCCAGACAAGCTGTGCCTCAGAAACACACTTTTGAGAGCAATTTCTTCTTTCCCCCATCCCCTAACAGCAAGTGAAAAGCAGAGCTCATTTTTATTTCTCTGTGTTCTGCTCAAAGTGATGCCAACAGATAATTTTTGGAAGCTTGAATGAGTTCAAAGCTGTATTCCAGAAACACTCTCAAAGTAAAAAGCAAAAAAAAAACCAACAAAAAAAAGAATGTTTCCTGCCTTCTAGCATGATACACAGCTACTCTGAACACATTGCATTAGGGCAAAAGCAAAAGGGAAACAGCACACCCCAAACCCACTGAAGATTCTTTCCCTTGCTGAAATGCACAGAACCTCTGTATGTTTTACAAAAAATCCAAACAAACCCCCCCCTCACATTGCCACCTTCCTCACTGCTCACAAGGTCTCAGTGAAAATCCTCTGCCTAGGTTTGCATTTGCTGCTTCAGAAAAGATGTGGATCAGCTGGAGAGAATCCACAAGATGTAAGAACATGAGAGGTTTAGAAATATGCCTTAAATTTAAGCTCGAAAGATCTGGATTTGTTTAGTCTAAAACAACAGAAGACAGAAAAGGGACAAGATAAGAGGATTCAGATATGTAAAAGGTTGCTGAAAGAAGAGGGTTACAAGCTGTTCTCCGTGTTGGCTGGGAGAACTCCAGAAGAAAAAGATTCAAAATGCTGCTAGGGAGCTTTGGAACTGATACTGTGAAAATCTTTCTAAATATAACAGGACTGAGCAAAGAGAGCAAAGTGCTGGAACTGAGTTTCATGGAGAGGATGTGAAACATCTTTGCTTTCTAAGGCCTTTTTTTTTTTTTTATTTAAGAAAATGCACATAGCTATTGTTCAGAAGTTAGTGCAGAAAGAACTGAGCTGACCTGGGTAGGTACAGTCTTTTCTGATTCTGTGGCCATAATACAGACAATCTGCCTGATTGAGGAGTACATAATGAGAGAGCAGAAAGCCTGAAAGTAATTTAGGAAGCTCACTCAGAATTTCAAGAGAAAAGAAAGACAGGAATCAGAATCAGAGATTAAGAAGGCTGCAGTTAAGGCTACTGCAGGTTAATAGTTTCAGTAGAGTGATAAAAGCACAAAGGAAAAGCCAAAGAGAAACACAGTGGAAGTGGAAAAGGTTGTGCAACTGGAGTCTGAGATCTAGGGATGATCAGAGGATAAAGTGCTGAGGATGGGGAGATCAAAGAGGAGTCTAGAACATATGGGAGGGTAGAGGAAAGAGAAACATCTCCTCTAGGTGTGTGTATTGTGTCCTGGAAAGATTGGCAAGATCAGAGCATCTTGTCAAGAGGAGGATGTAGCGTGAGTAAAGGAGTACCAAGGGTGTTGTACTCAACTCTAATCAGCAAGTAAGAAAAGACTTGTGGTAGGTGAGTTCCATGTGTTAATGCAGCCTGCTGTCCTCGTGCTGTCATCACTGATGTCACTAGGAGGTGCTCAGGAGATAACCAGGGGCATTACCTCAACAGTCACAACCCTTTCATGTCTTCCATCTCTCCTAATTTTTCTGTTGTTGGTCCCATCCCCTACTCTGCGACTTCGTTTTTTTCCCTTGCTGGCAGAGTGACAAGGTTCAGGGGCCTGCAGATTTTATGAATCTTTTTATGGTGTCCTGGCATTGTAGAAGGGTGGTGTGGGTGTCACTGGATGGACATCAGCCAACCTTTCTCTGGGAGGGTCAGCACAGAGGGTGCCAAGAGGAATGAGGATTGGAAGGCTGAAACGGAATCATAGAATTAATTGCAGAAATATAAAATTAATCCTAGAAACGGGAGTGAAAAAGTTTTAAATTCATGAAGGAAGCTTTATTCTGCTTAATCCATGAAAAGACAAATTGTTCCTTTTCACTTGGAAACACTTAGGGGATTTACTCTAAAAATGGTGCCTGCCTAGGTTACATGATGCTTTTCTCATCAAATTTATCTAATTAAACAACCAGTCCAAAGAAGACTGCGGAAGAAAAGTGGGTTTAGGATTCTTGCCAGCCTCCAGTTTTCAAACTCCTGAGCCTTTTTCTAATGATGAATTATAAAATTAATGATCTCTGTTTTGTTTCTTTATATGGTCTTCTTTTTATAAGTCTAAGAGTTGTGTTGTTGAGCCTCCTTCCATGGGATGAGAGCTAGAGAATAGTTTCATTATGGAGCAGAGGCTCTCCAATTGCTGCAATAAGTGTTTTAAGGAAAGCACCACATTGTCAAGATTTCCCATAAGATTAAAAGAACCTTTGGTATAAGTGAGAGGTGTAGAAGTTGAAGGTAAGTAGAACTTCTTGTGAGGAAAGAAAAACACAACATAAAGAAAAATGGAAAGAAAAAGACAGCATGAGCACAATGAGGATTATAACACTGCCTGAACATCATAGAATCATGGAATTGTCAGAACTGGAAGAGACCACAAGGATTATTTAGTTCCAGACACTTCACACCTGATCAGGTTGCTCAGAGCCACATCCAGCCTGGCCTTAAAGACCTCCAGGAATGTGGCTTCCACCACCTCCCTGGGCAACTTGTTCCAGTGTCTCACCACCCTCATGGTGAAGAACTTCTTCCTAACATCCAATCTGAATCTAACCACTGCTAGATTTTCTCAATTCCCCCTAGTCCTATCACTACCTGACACCCTAGGAAGTCCCACCCCAGCTTTCTTGAAGCCAACTTCAAGCAGGCCACAATAAATTCTCCTTGGAGCCTTCTCGTCTTCGGACTGAACAGCCCCAGCCCCAGCTCTGGTAAGGCTGGGTGATGGCAGGAGAAATGAGCCAGTAGAACTCAGAAGCTGGAGTAGGGAGCTTGGTCAGATGAATGAAACCATCAAGTGGAGAAGCAATGGATCAGCTGTGTAGAAGATAGGCATGTAAGTGTGATCTGTCAGGGTCAGTCCAAATGGCCAGTGTCCTTGGAGGACAACAGAGTTAGTCTGAACTGCCACTTATGCTCAAAGGAGCTGCTGATTTGGAAGCCACAGTTTTCATGGAATCATAGAATGGTAAGGTTGGAAGGGACCTCAAAGATCATCCAGTTCCAACCCCCTACCATAGGCAGGGACACCTCCCACTAGCACAGGTCACTCAAGGTCTCCTCCAAACCTGGCCTTGAACACCTGCTGGAGGAAGCAGCCACAACCTCCCTGGGAAACCTGTGCCAGTGTCTCACCACCCTCACTGCAAACAACTTCCTCCTAACATCCAGTCTAAATCTTCCCTCTGACAGTTCAAACCCATTGCCCCTTGTCCTGTCATTGCAAGACTTTGTCAATAGTCCCTCCCCAGCCTTCCTGTAGGCCCCCTTCAGATACTGGAAGACTACTCTAAGGTCTCCTTGAAGCTTTCTCTTCTCCAGGCTGCAGAGCCCCAACTCTCTCAGCCTGTCCTCAGAGCAGAGCTGCTGCAGCCCTCTGAGCATCTTGGTGGCCTCCTCTGGACCCACTCCAACAGTTCAATGTCCTTTCCCCCGTCCTTCCACCAGTCCTACATTTTAAACTGGAGCTCTCCACCTAACTCTCTAACTCAGGCTAACTGTGAGCGAGAGGGCCAGAACCCAAAGATGCTTGTGAGAACTTCTCACCCAGGCTGTGGGCATTTTCATCAGCTTAGCCCTCATCCAAGACAGGTGCTGCTGTTAGACCAAGCTGTTTGCCATAGGGTTTTATTTGCTTACCCTGGCACGTTCTGTATGATGTCAGCACATAAAGAATGCTGCTGCAGATAAAGGGAATGGCAAATGATTTCACGAGCCTGTTTGTGACAGATGTGTGCAGTGTGAAGGAAAGCTGGAGCTCAGGCTGCACTGCTCGTCAGGGCTGTGCTATTCCAGCTCATTAATCACATCTCTCTGGTTTGGCTCCACGGATTATTATCTGTGAAACCTCCCTAGCAGCCATGGCAAGGCCTTCTGCTTGCCACCCTGCCAAAGGAATGCCTCTTGGAATTCTGCGTCCCACTATGGAAGTCACAGCAAAAGGCAGATGGGTGTTGTGCCTCCTTCATGCCTGCCTCACACCCCTCTGGCATGCAGGGCCAAGTACTGCCTTGTATATGAAATTTCACACAGATTTTCATGATGAAAAAAGTTGTTTCATCAGTATTGTGACCAAATTCTTTTTAGCAACGTGCTTTAACCAAACAGGTTAAAACTGTCATGGGGCTGGTGCTTTTTGGCAGTGTCTGGGTAAGAGAAGGGCAGGTAAGAGATGCTTTAAGGTAGGGTTGTCATGGGAATGGTTCTTTTTGGCAGTGACTGGGTAAGAGAAAGGCAGATAAGAGGTGCTTTAAGGTAGAGCTGTCATGAGGCTGGTTCTTTTTGGCAGTGTCTGGGTAAGAGAAGGGCAGGTAAGAGATGCTTTAAGGTAGAACTGTCATGGGGCTGGTGCTTTTTGGCAGTGACTGGGTAAGAGAAGGGCAGGTAAGAGATGCTTTGAGGTAGAGCTGTCATGGGGCTGGTGCTTTTTGGCAGTGACTGAGTAAGAGAAAGGCAGCTAAGAGGTGCTTTAAGGTAGAGCTGTCATGAGGCTGGTTCTTTTTGGCAGTGTCTGGGTAAGAGAAGGGCAGATAAGAGGTGCTTTAAGGTAGAGCTGTCATGGGGATGGTTCTTTTGAGCAGTGTCTGGGTAAGAGAAGGGCAGATAGGAGGTGCTTTAAAGTAGAGCTGTCATGGGGATGGTTATTTTGGGCAGTGTCTGGGTAAGAGAAGGGCAGATAGGAGGTGCTTTAAAGTAGAGCTGTCATGGGGATGGTTCTTTCTGGCAGTGCCTGGGTAAGAGAAGGGCAGATAAGAGGTGCTTTAAGGTAGAGCTGTCATGGGGTTGGTTCTTTTGAGCAGTGTCTGGGTAAGAGAAAGGCAGATAAGACATGCTTTAAGGTAGAGCTGTCATGGGGCTGGTTCTTTTTGGCAGTACCTGGTTTAGAGAAGGGCAGATAAGAGGTGCTTTAAGGTAGAGCAGTTTGCATAAGGAAATTACTGAACCATATTAAACTTATTCTTATCCAGTGTCTGCGTGGTGTCTTAGTTTTGAGGGTGGATATCTACAACATCCTTGATAAAGCCAGTGAAGCTGATCCTGGGGCCACATCCAAGACTCAGGTTTTATAATACAGTAAGTGAAGTTTGATGCAGCTTGCTAGCTCAGAGGTTCTGTAGTGGGGCACTACTTGGTAGTCTCAGCAGGGCCAGCAAAGACTAACCAGGCATGTTCTTGTACACAGAGAGAGCAGTGAACAGCAGGCACCATCACATTCACTTATTAGTCCTAAATCCATGTAAAGACTTAGAAAGAAGAATATGCCTTTAAAAGGAGACCAATCTCTCTGTTTGCTGTTGAAACTGTATTTCCAATTTGGCTTCTCTGACAGAAGGGAGAGTAATGGAACATGTAGGATTTATGAATCGTCCCCAGCAAAGTTCTGTTTCATCTTTTAGCTGCATTTTTAGAGTTGAAAATAGCATCTGTTCCTTGCCTCTTACTCAAAGACACTTTTTAGAAGAGATTAGATGCAACAATTTTCTGAAAGCCTAACATAATGAAACAGCTGAAAGAGAAGCTTAAAAGGAGGCAACTGAAAAAGAAATGTATTCCCCACCATGACCATAACTCATAGCTCTACTTTGTGAGAACTCAAACAAGCTAATCCATCTGGTTTTGGTTTTCAGTCACAGATGAATTAATAGCCTCTCATTTAACTTACTGCATGGAACCCACTATGAGCTTAAAGGAGCATTAGTCATTTTATTTGCATTCAAAGGGTTCTGGTTTTTTGTATGTAAGGAATATCTCTTTGCTTCAGGAAGGAACATATCCTGCATAGCAAGGGTTACCAAAGAGGTAGGAAAATCTGCGTTAGCTGAAAAATTGATTGCATAGACTCATTTGGGTTGGGCAAGGATCCTCCTGTGTCATCAATTCCATTCCACTGCACCAGGACCAAACTGATGATACCAATTGGATTGTGGGACAAAGAAAGTATAATTTCAGCAAGAACAAACCTAGAATTATTTCAATGTATGAAATTAAGGCCCTCGAGCTGTCCTGGTCAATCTCCTACAGAAAACACCAGCAAGATTTGGAATGTTTTTTGCCAACGGTCTCCTCAATATCCTACATGGATAGCAAAATAATACATTTCCGTTCTAAATATTTGTTTTCTCTCTTCTCACTGATTTTCAAGAGCATTAATAACAGCTCTTCAGCAAGCAGTTGTGAATGGGTTGCTGGAGACGCAGCCAAGTCACAGAGCAAAGAGGGCAAGGCAGGACCTTCAGTGTCTCTGCTTCACTAAGGCCCGCAGCAGGTCATGTTCATTGCGTAGGAAAACACTTTGACTTGTGGGAATATGCCTCCATTCAAGGGAAACCATACCCTGAGGTAGCCACTCTAGTCACCACAAGCTTCCTCCTCTTCCAGGGGCTATTTCAACTCTCTCTCAAGTCTGTCCTAGTTGTCCCATTGCTTCCATGAGGCATTGAGTCAGACGTCTTCACCAATGTGTTGCAACCCTGATAGATAGGAGAAGATTTATTCCATGCAATAACAGTTCCAGGAATGACCATGTTACAGTGGAGCATAGTGAAGGATTTTGCTGTAGTAGGAATTCTGGTCTTTCATTTTGGTTTTGACCTAGAAATTATCTGACATGCTATAGACCAATAAATTGTTCCCATTTTTTGATGGTATCCATAGTTTTCAATAAGTTCAAGCAGTTGGTTTTCAGTACGCTCTCTTTTTACCCTGTTAGGCTTATCATGCCCTACTCCAGATTTCATAGGAAGGCAGAGACTATTTTAAAAAAACAGTTGAAATTGCACTGTCCTAAAATTTACCACTGATGTCTTCTTCATTTTTAAAATGTCGTTTGTTCAGAAGTCAATAAAGCAGCACTCAGGCTCAGGAGCATGTTATCTGTTATTGATTACATGTGGCAGTAAAAATGTATCTTGTTCTCTTGTAGATAGAAAACCAATCTGATATGTTTGCATGATCAATACATCCTTTTGTTTCCCAGACTTTTATCCTGCATGTCCCATATCCTTTCATGCCCCAAAGAACCATAGGAGATAACAGCTTTGTTCACAGTAAGCATCTTTAGGATGTCGTTGCATAGGGAAAGTCCCAGGAAAAGAGGGAACAGCTTGAAAGAGTCCAGCACAGAGCCACAAACATGCTGAAGGCAGTGGAAATCTCCCTGCTGGGGAAAGGCTGAGGGAGCTGGGGACAAAGGAGCCTGAGGGATGACCTCATTCATGTTTATAAAGATGTGAAGAGCAGTGTCGGGAGGACAGAGCCAGGCTCTGCTCAGCAATATCCAATGACAGGACAAAGGGCAATGGGTGCAAGAGGGAGCAGAGGAGGTTCCACAGGAATGTAAGATTAAAACTTTTCATTGTGAGGGTTCTTGAGCCCTGGAGCAGGCTGCCCAGAGAGGCTGTGGAGTCGTCTTCTCTGGAGACATTCAAAAGCTGCCTGGATGCATTCCTGTGTGACCTGCCTTAGGTGACCCTACTTTGTCAGGGGAGTCGCACTCAATGATCTCTGGAGATCCCTTCCAATCCCAAACATTCTGTGATTCTGTGGTTCTGTGATTTTGTGTCTGCCTTCCCCAAGAGCTCCTGAAAAAGCTGCTTTACCCATAGTTTATGTCAGATGCCTAGCGCTGAATGGAGAGACAGAATGAAGCTCTGAATTCCTGTAGCCATAAACTCCTGTGAAACAGTGATTCCTCCACTCCGGGCTGTGGTCCTTGTAATGGTAATCTTGGGGGGGGGCAGGGGGGGAAGTTCTTTGATTTGTTTTGGGGACACTTTTCAGGATGTGTTCCTGACTCATTCTACTTTCACTGATGCCTCTGTGATGTGATTAGAAGTTTCAGTATGGTGTGGCCCACAGCTGCCATTAGTTGCTGTTTCTAATTCATAGTAGTTGTGTCACCTTTGCTCTTAGACTGTAGCTATTTAGGGACAGGGACCATGATCTCCAGTCTGCACCTGACAGCACAGACATCTTTGTCAAGGAATTTCTTTCCATATCTTCTAAGGGCAATTTTTATTCTCTTTGGATCTCTCAAGGATCTCTTTTCTGTGTGGTTTCTGCTCTGCTGCAGACTGGGCAGTACTGGTAGAAATCCCAGAAGCTGTTTATGTGAGAGGTTGGAACTGATTTACATAAACTGCTATTTTCACAACCAGCTTCAAAGTCCTCTCCTGCAGAAAATGAGGTTTGTTTTGCTTCCCTGTAGGCCAAGATTTTCCATGGACAAATCCAATCAGCACTGCTATCATTTCACAGCTCACAATGGCTCCCAGATCCACAGAAATTTTCCACTGGAGAGAAATGAAATTGTCATAGAATCATAGAATCATAGAATGGTAAGGTTGGAAGGGACCTCAAGGATCATCTAGTTCCAACCCCCTGCCATAGGCAGGGATACCTCCCACTAGTACAGGTTACTCAAGGCCTCATCCAAAAATTGTCGTCAGAAAGCTTTTTTTTTTGGTGTGAAACCCATAGACAAAGGGTTCTGGAACCCACCACCCTTTATACCCATGGTAACAGCCATTTTGCCTACAGGTGCACTTGGAACTGTTGGATTTTCAGGTGACAACTTCATAAAACAAAGTAAACTTTCAGTGTAAAATAGAACGGGGAAGAACCAAAGGTATCAATGCCTGCTCCTCTTACCTCCCCCAGTCATCAGTTCTATAGGGACACAAAAAATTCTCCGCTTCTCCAAAACTAAAAATTCTGCTAAATACTTTAGCATCCCCATGTTTTGTACACAGCTTTGTTGCCAAGAGGAAAGTATTTTTTAATTTAAAAAAAAACCCAAAGAAAATCAAAATCCTTTCATATCCCACACACTACCTCCAGCAACAGCCTGGCTGCTCTTCACTCCAGAATCAGGGCCACAATCTCCCTCATGCCACATAAGGGTGGTTGCAAAACAGAGCCTCGGTGTTGTCCTTTCAGTTTGCTACTCTCTGACACACTTATGGATGTCCATTAAAATTAAAGGAGCCCAGTAAGAGTAATTAGAAGATAGTAATAAGGACCAGAGGCTTCTGACAGGCATATTCTGTAAGCAGTAGCAAACAGAAATAAAACCTGCATGGAGTAATTAAAAAATTCTACTGCTGAATCACGTCTAGCACCTGTGGAAGGGAGAAATCAGCCACTCAGGCTGTAAATTACATATTTTTTATTTTATATTTTTTTTTTTATTCACATAAGCAAGACTCAGTTCTTGCAGCCTGGCTCCTGAGCTTTGCCATTACCTCACTGAGGATTTGTGCTCACGGGTGTGTTTGTGTTTGCAGAGCAGTGGAAATTTATTTCTTTTTTTTTTTTCAAGAAGCCTGAAAATAAAGCCTGTGTGGTTTTCAATTTTGAAAATATTTTCCTTGGCAGTCAAAGTGATAAACTCAGTGGCTAAAAATGGTGGACTTTCTAGGGTGTATTTCTTGGGTTCTACCTGAAATAGGACAGCAAACTCAATGATGATAAATCTCTCCGCTGGCCAAACGAGTTCAGTAGTGTGAACTTTGCCAATTAAACAAGAAAGCTGTCATTAGTCTGGCCTCCTGGAGGTATGCAGTGATGCAGATCATTCATTGCATTGTATTGATTTGATACTGTGGAATGGGTGATGGTATCTTTGTGAGCTTCATGGTGTGGGACAAAGTGGAGTGTTGCTGTAAGCAATGAAAAAAGTAGTAGCGGACAACAGAGGCAATGAAAAGAGCAGTAGGGCAATAGTGGAGTGTTGCTGTAGGCAATGTAAAAAGCAGTAGTGGACAACAGAGGCAATGAAAAGAGCAGTAGTGGGCAATAGTGGAGTGTTGCTGTAGGCAATGAAAAAAGCAGTAGTGGGCAATAGTGGAGTGTTGCTGTAGGCAATGAAAGAAGCAGTAGTGGGACAGTGAAGTATTGCTGTAGGCAATGAGAAAAGCAGCAGTGGGCCATAGTGGAGTATTTCTGTAGGCAATGACAAAAGCAGCAGTGGGACATAGTGGAGTACTGCTGTAGGCAATGACAAAAGCAGCAGTGGGACATAGTGGAGTATTGCTGTAGGCAATGAGAAAAGCAGCAGTGGGACATAGTGGAGTACTGCTGTAGGCAATGAAAAAAAGCAGTTTTCTTTGAGGCTCCAGGGTGTTTGCCTCAGTTTTCATCAGCTTCAAACCACAGTACCCAAAGCTGGAATGCCAGTGTAGGCCAATCAGCAAAGGCACTTGGTGAGTAATGGAAGTTTACAACACTGAGGTCATTGTGCTTTTCACACAACTGAGACCCAGCAGCATGGTAATTGCTCCTCTGGTTTGCTGCTGTCACTTCCTCTTGTCAGAGCAAAAACTGCTTCCAATCAGAACCTGCTTTTGGAGAGGCAAAGCCCACGGATGGTTATCTGGAACCTTAGGCTAAGCACTGAGATATTCAGTAATGGCATCCTGCAAAGCCAGAGAGATTCCAGGTTTTTTTCATAGCAGTATTGACCTGTCAGGAGCACACTGATAGAGCTTCCTCCTTTCTCTAGCACCTTCTCCCCCAAACTAACAGTGCTTGATCACTAGGAACACCAATTTCTTTCAGTTCTTCTTTGTAAAGGACTGGTTTATTAAGGACGTTTGGAAGTGCTCCCTGGATTGAGGTGTCAGTAAGGCAAGACTGTCGTGTTAGCAGACCCTGATGGGACTTGAGGTGTGAGCTGCTGATGATGTGGAAGCTACTGTTCTGCCACAGGAACAACACTCAGTCAAGAGATCCTAGCAGGCAAAATTCTATGAACTTGAGATTGCTTGTAAGTGGAAGCTTGGAGGGCTGGAGCCTTGGTGTCAGGTGCCTAACATCTGACCCATTCATTCATCTGCCTAGCCCACACAAGAGTACTTGTGAAGTATTTTTATTGAGGGTGATGGAATGAAAAGAGATGGAAGCCAACAGAAACATGTAACAAAAACTGCTGTAAAAGTTTGTGTTGTGCCTGCCCCACTACTGAGTCTGATTCTTCCCAGTAAATGTTGGACAGTTCTGGAGGCAGCTGCATTTTTTCAGTGAAAATAGGAGGGAGTTTCACATTCAGCTCAAATAAAACTGTGCATATAGTACAATCCTGCTTATAAAAATGTTTTAGTAGTGGAAATGCCTTGCTCAACAGACCAGTAGCATGCAGTGGGTGTTACATTTCTGCTCTAAATGATGGCTTTAAACTCCAAGACGTTTGTGACAGCTGCTCATTAGCCTGCGCTCCTCTCTCAGCCTCATTTCCTAGTGGCCAGGCACACATATAAGAATCATCAGTCTTGGTGAGTAATTGTTTCTGCATCAGCCTGAAGACTACACTGTCCTCTCATAAACTGAGAAAGCCTTTTAGCACCAGCACTGGCACTGTATGTTGTGCTGTGCCTAAACAGATAAAGAAATTCCGTCTGCCCCTTTTGCTGTCATATCTGCTTCCATTCACAAGCGCTAAGCTTGTCTGAGCACAAGAATAATACAATGCAAAAGCTCAGTCTTCCAAAGATTGTTTTATTGTTTAGCTTGGGTAGACCAAAGCCCATTTGGTGCCTGTAGGATGCAGGATTCCTTACTAAGCATCTATCCAGTGCTTTGGTGCAACCACCATTCAAACTCTCCTCTGAACCCTTCATCCTGATTAAATCCTGTGTGCGCTGGCACTGCTCACACACACATCAGCACTGACGGTGCCAACCAAACAGCTCTGCCCTTACAACACTGAAGGAAAACAGGTTTCCCCTATCTCTCTCAGTGATGTAAGCTGGTTTGGCCCCACACAACAAGACCAAATGAAATAAGGTCTTCTCACTTAGCAACTGGACAGCTTGATATGGAAGAGTCTGAATCACCATTCCTTTGGCTTGTATCCGCTGGGCTCTGAGACATTTACAGATGGAGGTCTTTTGGTCCTCCATAGCTTAAGGTGCTCTGTTTTCACAGAATCCTAGAGTTTAGTCAAATTAAATCTTAAAAGCATTCAAATGCAAGGGATTGGAAGGATTTCTAGGGATCCGGTGCAACCCTGTTGCCCTGAGACACAAATACCTACAACCAGGATATAAAATATATAAAAATATGTATTTATCTAAAGTGATTTTAAAAGGCTGCAATGAAGGAGACTCTCCTTATGTAACAAACCCTGGTACTTCATTGCTCTGCTGTTGTGAAAATACACAATGTAAAGCTTTTCCTTTCCCCTGCAGATGAGAAGAGCAATCTTCTTGCTAACAGGCTTTCAGGAAGACTGTTGTATTTGCCCTCAGTTTGTTGTAGACTAAACAAGCATTATTCCTTCAACCCTTCCTCAAAGGTCATGTTTTCTTTTTATCAGTCTTACTGTTCCTCTTTGTACTCTGTCAACATCTTTATTGAGTTGTGTTGTGCCTAACACAGTTCTCCATCCAAGGTCTCACTGGACAGAGAATCCATTTCTCTCCGCTGTCAATGACACTTCTGATTTGAACCTCCCCATTTTCGCACTACAGCCAAAATGTTTATTCCCGGCTGACTTGTCACCTATTACAGTCCTTCATCCTCTTCTGTCACCCAGTCAGCTGTCCCCCATTATGTGTTTATTTTTCATGACTCAGCTCTTTAACACAAGTGTCCTTTCTGAAAGGCATTTGAATTCTGAGCCTGTCCTCAGAGTGCTTTTAGCCCCTTTCACTTTGCTGTCAGGAGCAAATTACAGACATTTACATTGCCTCAAAACTGCCCAACATTTTACCTCTGAAGGTTGCTGTTTGAAATCCTTTCCATTTTGATAGTAGCCCAAATAGCTGATTTCTAAGTGTGCAGCAAACCAGATGCTTGTTTACATCATGTGTGCTTGGATGCATGATGTGACTCTGTCTTACATAGTCAGACATTTGTTATTTCATCTTCTTCCACTGTCTCATTAAAATCCTTATCCAGGCTCCCTGGCACATGAGCTCTAAGAGAGTTTGCCATCATCTTGTTATTCCCTACTGCCAGTCTTATGCCACTGGCATATGTTAAGCCTTGTTTTTATTAAATCCCACTGCTGAAGTCCTTAGAGGTCCAGAAGAGAGGTGGATACCTAAATAACCACTGCAGGACTCCCGAAGTCTAATCACAATGGTAGTTTAGGAATTGCAGTGGTGGTGTAAAATCCAAACCACCACTTTGGATCTTTATGGCAATAAAAAAATCAAACCTTTATGATAATAAAAAAGTCCATCCAGGAGTAGGCCAAATAGATTTGTATCTTCCTCGGAAAAGGGCCTGTGACATAAATCTGTACCAAGATCTTTTCATTTAATAAGTTCAATTATAAGTGCATAAACCTCTTGCTAAGGGATGATTTAAGCCTCTGTAATAACAAAATGGTTTATTTGCATGGTGAGTTCTTCCAGAGACTTTTATGAGTTTGTTTTTGTTCGTTAAAGATGAAGTTAGAGAGTGAACATGATTTTAATGGAGAGTGTGGACCAAAGGAAAAATGATACTTGACTCCACCCAGCAAAGAACCACCTCCCATTAATGGGTTGAGCATCTGAAAGGAAGAAAAAATGCCTTCAGGATATTTTCAGATGCTTTCTAAAGTTGGATGAGCTTAAGCTATTTTGTTTGCCACCTTTTATTCAGGAGCATTGCCTCAGAATGTGGATGGCTTTAAATGCTGATACTCTACCACTCCCCATAATATGAGACACAGCAACTAAGCTGTTCAGATATTGGCCCAAATTTTGTGCATATTGGAGACATTTACAGGCAGATGGCTGCACCTGTAGGCCTGGGGATCTCAGGCCTTGTCACTTTGGCCCTGTATTTCTGGACTCACCCCAGCAGCTCAACGCCCTTGTCGCAAAGGGCCCGAAAATTAACCCAGTACTCAAGGCTTGGCCTCACCAGTGCTGAGTGCAGGGGGACAATTGCTTCCCTGGTCTTGCTGCCCAAACCATTGCTGATCCAGGCCAGGATGTTGTTTACCTTCGTGGCCACCTGGGCACACTGCTGGCTCATGTTTAGTCAGCTGTCAACCAGCACCTCCAGATCCTTTTCAGTGGGCAGCTTTCCAGACACTCTTCCCCAGGAATGGAGTGTTGCATGGGAGTGTTGTGACCCAAGTGCAAGACCCAGCCCTTGGCTTTGTTGAATCTCATGCAGCTGGCCTTGGCCCACCAGGCCAGCCAACAGCTAGATCCAGACAGAACCCAAGTATCTACCACCAGCCCCTTGTGTTAGATACACTTCAGGAAACGTTCAGAAAGAGCCTGTGTTATTTTCAGACAAGCAGAGGTTCTCTGTCACACTCATTCCAACTTCCAAAAAATTAAATATTTTCCATGCAGTGGTGGAATTTCCTTCTGGTGGCTTGGCAAAGAAAGGGCACTTTGAACAGATTTTGTACATCTGCTACATCAGGAAAAACACCTGCTGGAAATTTTCAAGAGCTTTCCAGCACATAACTCTCTAAAGGATGTGGATTGGACAGGAGTGCAAGTCAGAGCATTAGACATAGTTTTTCACGTGCAGGTACAATCCATTTGGTGTGCAGGGCACTGTAAAGGCACCTTCACTGCCACTCAGTGTTTAATGTGCCAGAGAGAGAGTAATATTCTTGGAAATCAATGTTATTTTTCTTCCTTTCTTTATCTAAAAAGGCAAAGTGAAAGCAGAGAATAAATATTTAGAAGAACATCTCCTTAGTGCTTCAGCAGGCAACACTCCGATGTGCCTGCCTGCAGGAAGTGGGCTGCTAACCCTGCTAGGGTACTGCCTTTGGTAGGTTTTCAGGTGTGCTTTGGGGTCAGCATTTTGAACATCACTGCCTAGGATATTATAGCAAAGGTAATATTTTATATTGTCCAGAATGCTAGCAGAATATCAGGCTCATACAAACACATTCAAGTGATGTCCCTCTTGACAAGGAGCTGACTCAAGCCGACCCTTTAATGGATTTCAGCACGTTCCTAGCTGTTACCTCATTTACTAGGCTTATGCTCTACCACATTGTTCTCTACTTGCACTCCAGTTGTCCTGTGGAGGCTCCATTTCTGGAGTCACTCATAACCCACCTGGACACATACCTGTGCAAGCTGCTGTAGGTGATCCTCCTTTGAAAACCCCTCTCATTCTGTGATTACCAAATGAAGCTGTGACCTTCCTCAGAGCAGACAGCTTTCTCTAGGTTGTAGACAAGTCAGAAGTTTAAGCATTTTGGAGTAGCCTAGAATTATTATATTTACCTCTCTTTGCTCCCTGCAAGTGCTCCATTGCCTTCCTGGAGAATATTTCCTTTGCAACAAAGCACACAGATGCTTGTCCTGGTAAAGGGGCTTGAAGACTTAGCTCCTTCTAGGTCATCATCTTTTCAAGGATTTTTAGCGTGGGTTTGTTGGTTTGTTTGTTTGTTTTTAAGAGGTATCAGATTTTGTTTGGAAAAGAATGGTGCTGGAGGAGCAGTGTCCTGCTACTTCAGGGTTTAGAGCTCCTTCCCCAAGCTGCTGGCCTGGAGGGCACCACTGGCAAGCTAGAGAGCGCCACCGTGTGGCCAGAGGCGCTCCCGGCTGGCAAACTCCACGGCTTGGTCCTGCAACAGAGAACGGCTCAAGGTTGGAGGCATTAGAACCTGAAAAAAACAAAACAAAACAAAACAACGTGAAGCAGGCTTAACTTCCAAAGAGAAATAAAGCTGCAAATATGGGGACATGAGAAAGCGTCGGAGCTCTTCCCGTAGTTAAAAAAGAGAGTAACGGATACCAAATGACCAGGAATTCATCTGCCACTTTCTACTGTATTTCATGCAGAGATGCTTAATGCACTTTCCCCTATGTTTGACAGAATAAGCAAATAAAATAGATGCAACCAAACCCTCCTAGCTGATTTCCGAGACTGTTCACATCTTCCAAAGATGTTTCCATACCTCCAATCTTTGTAATGTCTCATAAGAATAGGAACTTCATACAGAAGCTGTTAGGTTACAGGAAAAAGTCAGCATTTCAAAGTCTAGCTGAATATTTAGTTGCAGGATTCTCAGATTAAGAGATTGACATCCCTTTGCAAAATGTAGAGCATGCCCTGTTTTTTCCACCAGAGTTTCAGGATGAAACTTCTTTGAGGCACAAAGATTTAGAACTATCAAAGGTCACAGTCTACAATGTTTGCAGCTCAACTGAAACAGCTCAGTTTCCTGAACATAGCGTTGATGTATGTATGCTTGTCTCCCATGACATCCTAGTGACCAAGTTCAGGAAGTGTGGGATGGAGAAGCTGCTTACAGATAAGTTGATTAGGAGCTGGTTACAGAATAGAGTACAGAGAGTGGTGATCAATGATGCCAAGTCCAGCTGGAGAGCTGTAACCAGTGGAGTTGCCTAGTAATCAGTGCTGGGTTCGGCACTGTTCAATATCTTCTTCAGTGACATTGACGAGGGGAGAGATGTAAGCTGTAGCACAGGAGGTTCTGCCTCAACACAGAGGGGAACTTCTTTACTGTAAGGGTCCCAGAGCACTGGAACAGGATCCCCAGAGAGGCTGTGGAGTCTCCTTCTCTGGCGACTTTCAACACCTGTCTGAATGTGACTTGAGCTAAGGTCCTGCTTTGGCAGGGGCATTGGACTCAACGATCCCTCTGGGTCCCTTCCGACCCCTGCCATCCTGTGAAATGCTGTAAGAAATCGTTACAGACCACAGTGACAGCTCTGAAAAGGGTTAGTTAATAAATCCAGCTAGTTAATAATTCAGCTTTGAAAACAGGGAGAGAAGGCCTTCATGTGACCGCTGAAATCCACAAAACAAAACTTGGATAGCAGCAGGGATTTCAGTTCTGGAAACTATTTATAACAACATAGGCATGAGTGAGTGCAGGAACCGGAAGATAAATCTTGTCTGGTGCCTGGAATCATTGCTGTAGCTGCATTTGATAGGAAGTGAGGGGTGATGTCAATTCTCAAAGACCCCACCTAACAAGCTTGTAGAAATATAGTTGATGTCATAAACCAGACCTAGCTCAGAGGAGAACTCAGGCACACAAAGAAAGGCACAATCCTAGGGAGTGTTTTTGCTCTGTAACACTTTATTAAATGTTTTTGTATCTATGCATTGATCATTTTCCAGTATCCAACTAGGCAGGAAATTTTAGCTTAAAAAAGACTGCTGAGTTTGGGGTTTGGTTCATAGGCTGCTCCATAAACAAGTACAACACTGTAAATATCCTGGAGACAGTGGAAAATTCACTGCTGTGTAAACTGGTGGTTTCATCTGGGATGCTGGCTCCAGCTTTCAGCACAGGGGTAAGACAACCAATGCATCCTGCACCCTCCTAGCCAGCACAATATTTCTCTGGATGCTTCTGCAGTTGCTGGGCTGCATTTTCCACAGGAGCTTACAAACTCTTGTAACACAGATCAGGAGCTAGATTTATTCTCCTCACGTTCAGCTCTGTTGCAAAGGTTCTTGCCTTCTGATAGAAGAAGAGAGACAGTTCCCGATCCACCAGGAAGTTGTGGTAGATTACGGCAAGTCTTGTGTAAATCTTCAGCTGAGCTTTTTTATTGCCCAGGTCCATGGCAGCAGCCAGTGCCAAATGATAATAGCCTGCTGCATCAAAGGGGTCCTGAAACAAGAGACACAAGGCTAGAACCTTCTGTTGTACTACACAGAGAACATCCAAGCTCAGCACATTATGAATCGAAGAAGAGTAATACAGATGCTGGGCTTCAGTAGGTTTCCCTTCTTCAGACTAAACAGCTGCTGCTGTTTCATTTGAAGCAGAGGAGGCTGAGGGGAGATCTCATGCCTATCTGTAGCTACCTGAAAGGATGCAGTGGAAAGGCTGTGGCTGGTCTCTTCTCACAGGTAAACAGTGATAGAACAAGAATCATAGAATCATAGAATGGTAAGGTTGGAAGGGACCTCAAAGCTCAGCCAGTTCCAACCCCCTGCCATAGGCAGGGACACCTCCCACTACCACAGGTCACTCAAGGCCTCCTCCAACCTGGCCTTGAACACCTCCAGGGAGGGAGCAGCCACACACAACCTCCCTGGGCAACTTGTGCCAGTGTCTCACCACCCTCACTGCAAACAACTTCCTCCTAACATCCAGTCTAAATCTCCCCTCTGCCAGTTCAAACCCATTGCCCTTTGTCCTGGCATTGCAAGACCTTGTCAATAGTCCCTTCCCAGCCTTCCTGTAGCCCCCTTCAGATACTGGAAGGCTACTCTAATGTTTCCTGGAAGCCTTCTCTTCTCCAGGCTGCAGAGCCCCAACTCTCTCAGTCTGTCCTCATAGGAGAGCTGCTGCAGCCCTCTGATCATCCTCGTGGCCTTCTCTGGACCAGCTCAAACAGTTCCATGTCCTTCCTGTGCTGGGGGCTCCAGAACTGCACACAGTACACAAGAGGGATTGGCTTCAAGTTGCCATTGGGTAGGTTTAGACTGGATATGAGGAAACATTTTTTTTCCCAGCAAGAGTGGTCAGGCATTGGAATGAGCTGCCCAGGGAGGCAGTGGAGGCACCAACCCTGGATATGTTTAAAGGTCAGTTGGATGTGGTGCTTGAGGATATGGCTTAAGGGTGAACTTTGTAGAGTAGGGACAAAGATTGGACTTGGTGATCCTGAGGGGCTTTTCCAGTTGGAATGTTTCTGTGATTCTGTGATAATTTCCATTTGAAATGCATCAGCCCAGAACGTGGCAAACCTGCTGCCATGGAACATAACTGGGTTAGTAATTTCTGCAGCAGTGCCTGCCATTTCTTACCTTGAGGTCATAGAATATAATGTCTCCCAGGATGGAGTACACCTTGACATAGTACAACGTTTCCTCCTCAAACTCCAGAGGAGAGGAACAGAGGGACAAGGCCTTCAAATAGAAGTGTTCAGCTAGCTCAGAGTGCCCCAGGTGATGATGGATGGCAGCCAGTCGGTGGTAAGCTATGCGCTCGTTTAGCTGATTCCCTAATGAGATAATGTGAGAGGCAGGATAAAAACCAAGGAGGCAAAGCAGGCAAATTGTCTCACAGCAGAAGACATCTCTGCTGTTTGTTTATTTTATTACTAGATGGTGCTTGCTGAGCTTATGTTGAACAGAGCTAATTTTGCTCAAGAGACCCATGGCCAAAAACTGTCCTATAAGAAAAAAAAATCTCACTGAATTCCTGGATTTGATGTTGCCTGGGATTTGTTTAAGAAATAACTACCTTCATCTCTTCTGAACACACACACACACACACACACACACACACACACACACACACACACACACACAAACCCTGTGCATTCTTACACAGAATACAAAGAGGTTATTATGAAAGTCATGGGAAAAAAACAAGCTAATGGGGTCACAGACTCCTTTGTGCCCCTCAGCACATACCTCACATCACAAACTGACAAACAGATGATGTTCAGTCTGATCAAAATGACCTGTCTGTGCCTGTAGGCAGGGATGAGAGGGGTTTTAATCAGGTGAATAGCTCCCAAAGTTGAAGAATAATCATTTCTAAAACTAGCCCTATGGGTTTTGATTAATTTATCCCAGTTTGGGTCACCAGTAAGGTTATCAGCAAATCTGAAAGCATACAACATGCAAAAGCCTCTCGGGACAATATTGGTCATCAGTGTTGCATTTTAGCTGTTAAAAGCACATTCAGTTTGGGAGGTTTCATTCTGTGTTCTGCCAAAGGTTTCCACATGAATGTGGACTTAGAGGAGGGAGCAATAATGTTGTACATTCTTAATTAGAGGCAAAAATAGCAATGACAGGACTGTTGTGGAACTCTGGCAAGAAATGTGATCGAATTCAAAGGATGAAAAACCTTTTAGCCTGCCATAGTTTATAGACATTAGTCACATCCAGCTGTAACTGAAATTGGTCTTACCTAAATTTACACTGAGCACGAGAGATGCTCTTGCATATTCCAGACTTTCCTCATAAGCCTTCAGATTCACCAGCAGCTCCACCAGTTTATTGCACAACCTGAGTTCAGTGGGCTTGTTGCCGATCTGGACAGCGAGTGGGAGAGCCCTGTCCTGAAACACATAACAATAGGTAGGGCTGAACTCCGGGATGACACAAACGGAAGCCTGTCAGTGCACATCAGGCCGTTTCTGGTTTCACAGAATCACATTTTGCTCTCTCTCTCTCTTACACACAGAAGAGGAGTTGCAAGAGGTGATCTCTGTTAACACCACGACAAAGCATTCAGCCGCAGTGGGCTACAAAGCGTTTGCTGACAGGATCAGCTTTTGGTGCAGCCTGTGTGGAGCTCTTGCTGGTAATGAGAGGGTGCATAACTACTGATGCAGCAGGAAAACTTCACAAACCCTGTAGAAAGTCACTGCTTTCTCCTTCTCCCAAGTACCATTGAAAAATATGTCTCCAGCAGCTTCAGACAATTCCATTCCTAAATTGAGATCTCCTGTGTGAAGAGCAGCATCCTGAGCAACCTGAGAAGAAAACATGGGATAAGAAAGAAAATAAATTTTAAAAATCATAAATATTAGCAATTGAAACCCAAACTCATTAAGGCCTCTCTCCTCACTGCAAGGTAGGAAAGGCTGTATAGGAGCAGACCATGCTATCGTCTTTGGTACCCTGGTTTTGAGCAGCCAGTGGCAGCTGCTGAAGGAGGAACCTAAGAAAGCTGGACACAGAGTACTGTGGCCACCCTTTCTCTGCAGGTAGTATCCTGTTTCCTTTGTCAGTATGTAGCACTCTAAGCAACAATGTATTTGGGCAGCTGCCACATTACACTGGAATTACATCAAACTTACCACAGAAATAAATGCTAGTTGCAAGTTAGATACTGTAAAAGCCTGAAGTGAATCCTGTAAATAAATGCAGCTCTGCTGTCCTGATCCTGAGCTAAATCTGTGCCATGTTAGCCATGGAAAGCAGTACACATCCTTCCCAAAGCAGGAATACCAGGATACTCAGTGACAGGGCAAGTAGGTAGTAAAAAAGAGACTCTCACATGGAGCAAAATTAAGAATCTTGCTTTGGCTTTGTGATGTGTAGTTTTCAAGCTGCATCAGTTGATCCAAGTCCAGCTCTGCTCTTAAGCATAAAGGCAGCAATGCTTTCCCTCCTCTTTTGGCTCCAGGCACCTAAGGACTCCATTGCATCACGTTGTGGCAATTGTGCTTTACATGGAAGTTAAGGTGTGAGGACTGGCACAAGTTACTGGTACACTGATCAACATTTTGTCGGGCAGATTTCCTGCTTTAAGACTCTCCTCTTAGACAGGCATTGACTGTGCTCTAAATGCCAGCTTCCACACATGCACAGCGTGGAATATACATGCATGAGCCTGGCCTACTCCTTGCAAGGGTGACAGAGCTCTGGAGCAGGCTGCCCAGGGAGGCTGTGGAGTCTCTTTCTCTGGAGACACCCAAAACCCACCTGGACGTGTTCCTGTGTGACCTGCCCTGGGTGATCCTACTCTGGCAGGGGGCACTGAACTTGATCTTTCATGGTCACTTCCAACCCCTGACATTCTGTGACTAACAGAAAGTGCTGAGGCTTTCCGCTGTAAAGCAGCACATAAATGGTGTCAGCATTTGTTCAAAACAAGACCTCTGGGCTCATGATACTGAAATGGTGTCAATGGCACCGCATTGCCATGTGCATTCCTGTACCTGTTGGCAGCATACCTGAATGTACAGATCCACCAGCTCGTTCTGCCTCAGAATGTAGTATATCTTCCCTGCCCGCAGCCAAGCATATGCCTCTCTCTCTTTTTTCTGCAGATCTATAAATATTCCAAGGCTTCTTTTGGTATATTCCAGAGCTGACCTGTAAGCCCTGAAACAAGGAAAACTATTCATGACCAGAGAGTTCTTCAGACTGTGTGCAGTTCTGGAACACTCAGCACAGAAAGGACATGGAAGTGTTGGAGCGGGTCCAGAGGAGGCCACAAGGATGCTCAGAGGGCTGCAGCAGCTCTGCTGTGAGGACAGGCTGAGAGAGTTGGGGCTCTGCAGCCTGGAGAAGAGAAGGCTTCCAGGAGACCTTAGAATAGCTTTCCAGTATCTGAAGGGGGCTACAGGAAGGCTGGGGAGGGACTATTGACAAGGTCCTGCAATGACAGGACAAGGGGCAATGGGTTTGAACTGGCAGAGAGGAGATTTAGACTGGATGTTAGGAGGAAGTTCTTTCCAGTGAGGGTGGTGAGACACTGGCACAGGTTGCCCAGGGAGGTTGTGGCTGCTCCCTCCCTGGAGGTGTTCAAGGCCAGGTTGGAGGAGGCCTTGAGTAACCTGTACTAGTGGGAGGTGTCCCTGCCTATGGCAGGGGGTTGGAACTGGATGACCCTTGAGGTCCCTTCCAACCTTACCATTCTATGATTCTATGATTCTATGAATTCAGTCACAACCTGAAACTGTAGCACAAGTTTCAGCCAGAATGAAAGCAAAATCATTCAGTAGATCTCACCTTTCTGTTCCTAAAGACAAGTAGAGATGACTAATGGTTTCCAGTATCTGTCCCTCCAGAACTTTGTTGGACATCTTTCTAGCCAAGGAGAGTTGATACTCATTGTAGATCACACACTGAGCCTCATTGGGAGCAACTGTACTGTAGAACTGGCATAGTAGTTTAATTGCTTGTAGTTGGCCTAGGAGAATAGATTGGAAATACTAACACCAGTCTGTTTCAAAATAAAACTTCAATGAGCTTTAAAATAATTCATTCTCCCTCTTTCATAAGTAACAAAAGTCTTAACAAGAAGATTGTGGTTCCAGCTTCTTCACCCCCTGGGTTAACAAAGGCTAGAGATTACTTCAGGCTTGCTCTTCGAAATGAACTAATAAGCCATTCACCTTCACTGCAGAAGCTGCCTTCAGCATGGTAGCTGATTAAAGATTCAATAAAGCAAGTGTGGGTCTTGTAAACACAACTCTTTGTTGCTGAAGCAGCCCAGAGTACTGACTGTTTTTTTATCTTTCAGCTGGAGACTGAGCTGTTTGTACCATCAATAAATACTGTCAGTGTTAGTGAACAGCATCACAGAATTAACCAGGTTGGAAAAGACCTTTGAGATCATCAAGTCCAACCTATTCCCTACCAGCATCTAATCAACTAAACCATGGCACTAAGTGAAATCCCATGGCACTAAGGAGAAATCCCTAGCTTCTTTACCATTTATTGCAGTTTTTCTTAACATTTCATTTGCTTTAGCACTTTTGGTAAACCTAAGTACCACCAGAAGAGCAAACCAACATCCATTTCTCCACTGTTATGGGACAGAGCGAAGAGCAGAGGTAATGGGAGCACTGGTAATGGGAGTTGTTTTATGTCACATAACTGGACATAAAAAAAGTTGTCTAAAGAACTATTCTGTACTTCAATGAGCATTCCCACGTGGTACATTTCATATCTTTGAGAGGAAAAAACCCAAGCCAACTTACTCTCCAGGTGACTTGTCTCCATTGCAACCAAAAAAGCCCATTCATAATAAACCCTTCCTTTCTCTCTTTGCATTCCACCAACATAGTAACAACCCAGCTGAAGGAGGACTTGGATAAAGTCTTGGCCACAAGCTGTACTTGGAAGCTTGGAGAAGAGCTTCACTGCCCTGATGAAATAATGTTCTGCCAGTTTGCTGGCTGCTGCATGCAGGCAGAGTGCCCCAAAGTTAGCCAGGGCTATAGCTTGGTTGTGGGTCGTGCCAGTCTCTTCTGAGAGGTGCAGTGCTCTGTAGTAACTCTCAGCAGCTGCTTTGGTGTTGTTTGTTCTTCTCCAAGAAATAGCAAGCATATTATAAGCCACACCTAGTTGTTGGGGATTGCTCCATGAAGAGTCTACAACAGCATTTAAAATGGCTAAAGCCACATCACATTGCCTGTGGAGGATGTATAACCAAGCAAGTGAAACCAAGTAGTTCACAGTTTGCTCTGGCTTAGCAGAGATAGAGTCCAGTGCTTTCAGCATGTAAGCAATGGCCTTTCCATACCTCTTGTGGTGGCTGTACAGTTGTGCTAGGCTAAGGCAGAGAGTGCTGCACAGGCCCTGCTGCTCAGCAGTGAACACAGAGGAAAGTGCTTGCACAAGGTAAGGCGCAGTTTGGGACGGGAGTGTTTGTCTGAGTCTCCTCAGGCTGTAAATCTTGGGAGCATTTTTGATGACTAAATCAACCCTTTGCAAGGAATCCATTAAAGTATTTGAGCTCTGGGAAGAGGTGAGCTTTATGCAACTTAACACAATGTGTGGCAAGCACTTTTCATTGTAGGACTCTGCTAGCTTGAAGTAGCAGCGGTTTGCTAAGCTGCTTTCTAAACCCAAGTCATTAAGCAACAGCTGAAACCTTTCCAAGAATGGCAGTGCCTCTTCATGCTGCTTGTGTGTACTGTAGTGTTTTGCCAGTAGAAAGCATGCCCTTGCCTCTGCCTGTTTGTTCTGGCTCAGAATTGTCCTCTTCAGAGCATACTTCAGAATATCTGACTCCAGGTCAGCACTGCAAACGTAGTTGGGGATAGCCATGAGAAGAGATGCAGCCTTCTCAAAAACATGAGTGCATTTTTCTTTGTTCTTCTGCATCAAGTAGATGGCTGTGAGGTTTGTGTAGAGAGCAATGACAAGGTACAAATCACTGAACCCTCCAGCCACTGCTCCCAGTGCTTCCTCAAAGTACACCCTGGCTTGGGACAGCTTCAGCTTTCTAACACTCAGCCTGCCTAAGAGAAAGCACAGCCTCGCTAGTGCCCAGGACATGCCTGCCTTCTTTGCTGCTTCCCTTGCTAATCTGAAGAAACTGACCAGTTCCTCCTCTTCTGCAAACCCACAGAACATGCAACTGAGAAATGAGCATGAGAAATCGTACAGGGTTCTGAAGTTCCTGTCATGCTCTTTCCTATTTAAGAAAAGTATAAATGACTCAAAGATGTCAGATGATTGAACATCATCTTGACATATGTGGAAGCAAGGTCCCTCAGGTGGAGGAAAGATTTCTGTATTTTGAGAGCCAGCAGAATCTTTTCCTTCAGTAGCTGGCTCTTCTGCCTGGGTGGCCTCCAAATTCTTGAAGTTCTGCAGCAGTTCCTCTATCTTGCCATTCTTGCTAGTGGATCCTATGCTTGAATGTGAAGATGGAGCATCTGAAATTCAAACAATAAATTACAGATCACAACTCCATGTGTGCATGCACACAAAGAGCTTTGATAGACCAGTGAAAATGTTTACCAGGAGAAGGTGCTGCTAGGAAAACATTGTGTAAACATCCTGCACTTCCCTAACCATTTGTCTAGGAGATGTGCCAAAGGTGGGAGCAGGGAAAGACCAGGAAGGAGCAAGTGTGGGAGACTGGAGGAATGGGGATAAGTGGGGTTTGTAAACAAGTGTCTGATCAGTGCTCTTGGCTGGTTGGTGATCAACAGAATTAATTAGGAGTGGTTTGTACCTGAGTGCATCCTCAAAAAAGCACACATTGAGTGCACATTGTGTGTTCTCTCTGAGTGTGTGAGGGAGAGATCTGACAAGGAGTTAAAATGCACACTAGTTGGTAAGAAGAGGAAGACCAAAATCTGGGAAGACCCAAGGTGTGAACTGGAGACTGGTGAGAGAGCCCAAGGTCAGGGAATGGATGAGCTTAAGGTATCAGGAGGCTTGGAATTTGAGCAGGCATGTGAGTTGGGTAAGTGCCCATGTCCTGGTAGACAACTAAGCAGGTTAGCCAGGGAGGCTGCCTCAACCTTGCTGTTTGAGTTGAAGTCTCATATGGGTGCTGGGAGGGTGTAAACAAAGGTCCTCTTCTCCTGCCCACGTGGCCAGCCATGCCCGTGTGATATAGAGTAACATTTCTTCTTTCACTCAAATACCAACCCTGATCCTCTGTTGCCACAGAAACTCTCTCAAAGTCACCAAGGTTGTGGTGATTGCTGTGGTCACTGACCTCAGTTCTGCTCATACTGGCTTTGTTTAATATCTTACAAGTATAAAATCAGCAGGACATGGCATCATCTCTTTGGTCCCCCCAGTTACCCAGCCAGCATAGTAGGGCAGGGACTAGGGATATCATTCACACTCACAGTGTAAAGCTTACAGCTGCCTATCAACAGGAGCTTAATGAAGTTGCAGATTTAGAGCTCAGATTGCTTAGAGTTTCATTTCTGAAACTCTTAATCAGAATCATAAATATAAAAATTGGTATTTAGCACAACACAGGACAATACAAGTAATGGCAGTTGACAGCTAGCAACTAAATGCCAACAGGAAATAACTCTGTACCCTCATCAAAATATCTTCTTTGGGAAATAGATTTGTAGGATGAAATTTTCCAGCAGATGGAAAATCTTAACAAGTTCAAAGTCAGCACTTGCCAGGTGCCCTGTTAATGCCAGTGGTCAGGGGTGGCGGGGTTGTGTCACAGCAGTAAACATAAGTCATACAGTTTGCAACTGAATAGCAAGGTCCAAGACAGAACTCTCTGAAAACCCAGAGTTTTACAGCAAGACCTAGGAAAGCAAACAGGGAGGCAAGTTAGAATGGGAAGAGACAGAAGGAGAAAGCTGGCAAAGGGATCAGAAATCTCAGAAGCCATGTTAAAAGTTTTAGGCAAAAAGTGTTTTACCACATTCATGGAATTTCTGCAATTCTGGTTCTTCTTGTTGGTCTGTAAGAAAGAATAAAAGTTGTGTTAGCCATAGTATCTTAGTGTCTTTTCTGTTTTAAATAATTTGGGGACTGTCATGGTTTGGGAGTTCTTTGGCCTTCCAACACTTTGTAAAATCCCCCAGACTAGACTCAGCCAGCTGGAAGTTAAGGACTGAAGCTCTATTTACAGCTCAGCACAATGTACAAGCAGAGATAGACACAACAGACAGGAATAGTTACAGAAATAGACAAGTTAAAGGTAATACAGAAACACAACTCCCCTCCCAGAAGTCAGACACCCCAGGAGGGGCTCCCAACCACCCTTCCACCTTCTCTCCACTCCTGTACCTTACCCTAAGATCTGGCTTACGTGCAAGGTGAGCTTGGAGGATCAGCCAGGGGGGTTAGAAGGAAAGTGGTTAGTGAGGTTACTCAGCAGAGAAGGCAAGAAGCTGCCAGACAGCCCGAGAGTGTCTGTGCCCAAGTGTCTTATCTTTGTTTTGAGTACTTAAACATCTCAGCAAGCCTATGAGTGAAGCAGACATCACCATTGCTCTCTTTTCACAGCCTATAATATAATTTTCTCCATTAAAATATTCCAATCAGCCTCAAACCAGCACACAAGATATTTCAAAGTAGATGTAAAGGTTGGAGTCTTGTTGAAACAGGAATGATCAGAACAGGCATTTAGGAGCTGCACCTGTGTCTCATGCAGTAAAAAAGACTAAAACACACACTCACCTACTCTGTACACAGAGCACACATCGGTGAGGGAGGTTTGTTCCAAAAAGTGTATCACTCCATCCAAGTTCTTTTCTTCTGAAAAAAAAGACAGCTCTTCTGCTTCCAGAAAATCCAGGTCTTCTGGTCTGGCAGAGAATCATAGAATGGTAAGGTTGGAAGGGACCTCAAGGATCATCTAGTTCCAAACCCCCTGACATAGGCAGGGACACCTCCCACTAGTACAGCTCACTCAAGGCCTCGTCCAACCTGGCCTTGAACACCTCCAGGGAGGGAGCATCCACAACCTCCCTGGGCAACCTGTTCCGGTGTCTCACCACCCTCACTGTAAACAACTTCCTCCTAACATCCAGTCTAAATCTCCCCTCTGCCAGTTCAAACCCATTGCCCCTTTTCCTGGCATTGCAAGACCTTGTAAATAGTCCCTCTCCAGCCTTCCTGTAGCCCCCTTCAGATACTGGAAGGCTACTATCATGTCTCCTCGAAGCCTTCTCTTCTCCAATCTGAAGAGTCCCAACTCTCTCAGCCTGTCCTCACAGCAGAGCTGCTCCAGCCCTCTGATCATCCTCCTGGCCCTCCTCTGGACCTCCTCCAACACTTCCATGTCCTTCCTGTGCTGAGGGTTCCAGAACTGCACACAGGACTCCAGGTGGCATCTGACAAGAGCAGAGTAAAGGGGCAGAATCCCCTCCCTTGTCCTGCTGCCCACATTTCTCGTGATGCAGCCCAGCACTCAGTTGGCTGGGCAACCTTGAAAGGAGCAACCTTGAAAGGAGCAACCTTGAAGGAGTCTGAAAGCAGATTAGGTTTAAGGAGCTCTCTGCATCAAATTTGGTCTTGGTAGAGAAACCAGTGCAATATTTACATGGTCCTGCTGTGTTCAACATTGCTTCACAGAGAGTTTGTACATTGGAATGGGCTGCCCAGGGAGGTGGTGGAGTCACCATCCCTGGAGGTGTGTAAAAGGAGGCTGGATGAGGCACTTAGTGCCATGGGTTAGCTAATTAGAAGGGTTAGGTGGTAGGTAGGACTTGATGACCTCAGAGGTCGTTTCCAACCTGGTTAATTCTGTGATTCTATCAGTCACATTCACAAACATACAAACTGAGTAGCTTTGCCTGCACCTCTCAGTTTCTGCCCTGTAGGAGTAAGGTTTTTGGCTGTCATGGTATAGCATTTTGTGAGAGATTCATGAAAAGGACATTATGGTATTGAATTTCTAAGATAAAGCCACATCTCAAATGGACCTGTAAACAGCAATTCAGAACTTACTGTTCCAGCATGCAGACATTCCAGACACAAGAGCAGCTTATTGTTGTGGTGCCAGTGCAGGCAGAAATGCACTTTTCTGCAGGTTTCCCTGCATTATCAGCAATGATTTGCCAGAGGAGCCCTATTTGAAGCACATTAAGGATACCAGCACAAACAGACCATTTGACACACATCATAAGAGACCAGCAAAAATAGAATCTCTAGTAAGACTAAAGCTTCTTGGGTCTTGTGAACCAAAGAAGAAAAACCAAACCAGACACAACTACAGCATTTCCTTTACTCACTAAAACTCTGGTGCAGGTTGATAATATTTCCCATCAGTTAAGCAGGTTTCATAATCCAGTTAGTTGGATTTGTTTTGACTGATCCACACCATAACAGTTCTCATTAAAAATAAACACACACACACACACAAAAAGCCTCAACAACTAAACACACAAACCTGAATTTAACATTCAACAATTTAAAGCTGAAGAGCTTAAGTCTCTGAAGTTAAATAAATATGACTTACTCGTTTCTAGGTAAGTCCAGTCTGACATGAGCTGTCTTTACAAAACCTCTTTGTCCAGTAGGCACATGTCTTCCAAGAAACCATTCCATGCATTCAATGAAGTAGCCAAGGACCTCAATTTTGTCCCCTTCCTGGAAACTCATCTCTTCTGACACAGCACTTTCATAAGTCACCACAGCTAGACAGGATCCCATTGCTGTGTGTTAAGGAGATAAATAATATTTGTAGATAAAGCAATTTAACAGTACAAGCACACTTACAGTAACTCAGCAAAAAATGTGTTTAACGAAAGACATTCCTGGAGCCCATGACTTACACATCCAATGTGGCAAGACTTAAAGCATCCAAACATCCAAAGTGGTTTGGTTTGGGCAATTAGAATTGCAAAAGTTTCTTACCAACTTGCCTGATGGATTCAGAGTGAGTCTTGGATGTAAAATCAATAGGGTTAGAATAAGCCTTAAGAAACCATCTGAAAGGAGAAAAAGAAATTGCAGTGAGGAGTATAAATCACTTTGCTGTTGTGACAACTACAATGGTAGTTTAGATCCATTTGAAACCAGATACATCCTTCCACTTTCAGCACCGTCCTTATATTTCAGACATTTGCTGCCACTACAACTCATAACAGAAAAGTGTTACCTCAGGCACACAAGCCAGAGAAATCCATGCTGTTTCACCTTGCTCAAGGTCAACAGAAAAAGTGCAGTTTTTTAGCTACCAAGAGCCCTCCACATGAATGATTTTTCTGGTGACTGCTGAAGTGAGTTTATTGCCAAGTCCACTGATGTCACTTGGACTTTATAGCAATTATGAGCTTGGAAATGTAGCTGAAGCAAACCACACTAAGAACATGGATGGCTCCTGTTAATTGTCTTGAGTAAAAACACTGCTGATCTATAATCCACATTTCCAAGCATCTCCCCTCTTGCTATCCATATTTCCAAGCACAGCTGTGGTGGTGTTGGGTTGATGGTTGGACTCCATGATCTTAGAGATCCAGCCAAAACAATTCTATCTTTCTACCTAAAAAAAAAAAACAAACAAAAAAAACCCCCAAAAAACAAACCCAACCCAAAACCCAATTCTCACTATGTTTTTCTAGAAATATTAATAGATTTCAGAGTAGGAAGCAAAAAAGAAAGCACTTTCTAACTCAAGTCCTAGACCACTCAGACTAATTTCAGTTGTGTACTACGGATGAAAATAAAGTGTTTGTCCCCAGGGTTAACAGCAGATGGATGTTCCATAATCATAAAATCATAGAATCATAGAATGGTAAGGTTGGAAGGGACCTCAAGGATCATCTAGATCCAACCCCCTGCCATAGGCAGGGACACCTCCCACTAGTACAGGTCACTCAAGGCCTCATTCAACCTGGCCTTAAACACCTCCAGGGAGGGAGCAGCCACAACCTCCCTGGGCAACATGTTCCTCCCATTTATAAACACCTATTTCTAAGCAGACACTGAATCACAAAATGGTTTGGGTTGGAAAGGGACCTTAAAGATCATCTAGCTCCAAGTCCCTTGCTGTGGACAGGGACATCTCTTACTAGATCAGTTTGCTCAAAGCCCCATCCAAGCTGCCTTTGAACACTGCCAGGCTTGGAGCCTGCACAAGTACTCTGGACAGCCTGTTCCACTGTCCCATCACTCTCATGGGAAAGAATTTCCTTCTCACATTTACTCCATACCTAGCTGCTTCCAGTTTGAAGTCACCACCCCTGGTCCTGTCACTGCCTGCCTTTGTGTACATATGAACAGATGCGTGTGAAATAGGTAGTTGGAGTCAGGTACCTACTGATGAAAAGGGATCAATGGCTCCAGAGAAGCATTAGACACCACAGGTCCACCTGCCACACCTTCAGTGCAAGTCCCATTCTCAACAGAAGGGTTTATTTCATTGTCTGTAGCCATTGTCTTTCTTATCAGGTTGTCAGGAGATACAACAAAAAACGCCCCTGAAAGAAAAGCAGTGGAGTAGACATCATGTTGAGTGATGCTTTAGTGTTACACAAGTTGTAAAACTGGTTTCAAGAGCATCAGAGCAATTAGAACCTGGAAATCAAGACTTTCAGGGGTTCATACTTGTCTGTCTAGTTTCTCTTTCAGTGAAAAAAACACAATAAAGTAAGTGCAGAGCTGTTCAATGAAGTGCAGAAACTTCTGCCGCTGCAATGTTCCCCATATTCCTGCTGCAGTAACCAGCAACCTTTCCAGCCCATCCTTGTCACTGATGGTGGCAGTAGGTGATGCCACTTAGGAGAAGAATCATAGAATCATAGAATGGTAAGGTTGGAAGGGACCTCAAGGATCATCTAGTTCCAACCCCCTGACATAGGCAGGGACACCTCCCACTAGTACAGCTCACTCAAGGCCTCATCCAACCTGGCCTTGAACACCTCCAGGCAGGGAAGGAGCAGCCACAACCTCCCTGGGCAACCTGTGCCAGTGTCTCACCACCCTTACTGGAAAGAACTTCCTCCTAACATCCAGTCTAAATCTCCCCTCTGCCAGTTTAAACCCATTGCCCCTTGTCCTGGCATTGCAAGATCTTGTAAATAATCCCTCCCCAGCCTTCCTGTAGCCCCCTTCAGATACTGGAAGGCTACTCTAAGGTCTCCTGGAAGCCTTCTCTTCTCCAGGCTGCAGAGCCCCAACTCTCTCAGCCTGTCCTCACAGCAGAGCTGCTGCAGCCCTCGTATCATCCTCCTGGCCCTCCTCTGGACCTCCTCCAACACTTCCACGTCCTTTGTGTGCTGGGGGCTCCAGAACTGCACACAGTACTCCAGGTGGGGTCTGACAAGAGCAGAGTAAAGGGGCAGAATCACCTCCCTTGCCCTGCTGGCACATGAGGCTGGTAGCTATCTGTAACCCCTCTCCTATACATTTCCAGGACCTGCAATAATGTTAAGTAAGTTGGGATGTGCATCCTGCCCTAATCCTTCTGAGATCCATTTATAGACAGGAATTTCTAATCCCCCTGTGATCCTGTTGAAGCCAGTCTGTGTTTGGTCCTTCTCATTCTGGTGCATTTGGAGTGGACAGATTTAAAAGTCAGCTTCAGTAAGGATTTGAATAGGTCTTAATATTAGATTTGGGGATTTTAGGAAAGGTGCTTCTGTCTATTTAGCCTCTTCCTTACCTTCCTGTGCTAGTAGACTCCTGTACATCAAATCTAATGACTTTTCATTTATACAGACTTCAATGCCTGTTTCTTCCTCCTCTGGAGAAGACAGCCAGAAAGATTGATCTAGGAATAAATTTTCCATGCAATGATTTATAAAACCTAGAAGGGGAAAAAAAAAATCCAATTTGTTTTCTTTGTAGTTTTAGAGTAACACACAAGAAAATAACCATCCAGAAAGGCAAGGACTGGGGTCAGCATTTGGAGAACTCCATTATTGCTGAACTCACAACTACACAGTATTGGCAAAGATACAGCCAGGAAATTGCCTGCATTGAGCTACTTTTGATGCTGAGCTCTCAAACTACACCTCAAAGGTGCACAACTCTTCTGTGCCTACAACCAGAAGCAGACCATGCACTCCCCTGCCAAGAGTTCCCCAGAATTTAGCTATATTTGAAAGGTTTGGAGTCTGAAAGAGGCAATCCCTAAGCAAGCTCTGAGAAACAGGTGCTCAGCACCACTTGACAACAGATGGCTGGAAATAACCTCACAAAATAATCTCTTTATAAATGTCTGCTGCCTGATTCAGCTGTGCTGATTTCTGCAGGTCCTGTTCCTGACTGTCAGATTCCTGGAACTCCTCTGGGACAAAGATGCTCCAGTTTACCAGAGTCATGTAAATATAAGGAAGGGAATGCTTGGTCTTTGCAACTAGGACACCTTGCACTAGGATTTAGAGCTTTCAAAGCTGTGTGATAGTTACAAGGAGGTCTGGATTGAAGTATTCTACTCAGCATGATATAGGTAGCAGATTATCACTTAAAGAGACATATAAAATCCTTGTGCAGAAAGTTGTGATGAAGAGGAAAAGTGGGCAGATAAGTAAGCTCCTGCTCTGCTGTTTCAGGATGCTGAATCAATTCCCTGTTAGCCACAGCCTTGCCTAAAAAGAAATTTCATCCTCTTGTGCTTTCCTTTCAAAATTGGATTGAAACAGGTTTTTTTTGTTGTTGTTTGTTTGTTGGGTTTTTTTATCTAAGGAACACTAAAAAAGAATTACAAAATTGCAAGCAAATAGACACCATGAAATGAAAACTAAAAGTCATTCTTTTAAACTGATCTGATGGAAACAGGCACATTCAATAACTATGCACACCAGGTCTCTCTAAAAATCAGGTGAGCAAAATGGAGACAAAGACTGATTCAAATGCTCAGGAAAGGTGTGGAACAACCAGGGAAGTGCAGTGGGAAGTATGATCACAAGTCTTCGGAAGGCTCTCTGAAGGACTGAGGGTAGATGTTCCTCTTGAAAACAACACTGAGTGGAGGAGTGGCTTAGAAGCCTCCAAACGAGTGTTAGCACAGTGCCAAGAAAAAGGATCAACCTCAACAAGTCTGCAGTGAGCAAAAAAAAAAGCAGGAAAAGCATTTAAGTTCCAGCACAGGTTAGACTCTAGGACTTAGGATTGGAATGGATTGCTCAGGAAGAAGATATGACCTGATTTTGGAGTATCTGACCTAGACAAAGTCTGCCAAGAGTGATAGCTCTGGGACAAAGGCAGGTTCTCCTGGAGGCTGGAAGGTCTCTCCAGCCCTATCACTAATACCCAGTCCAGGAATATAATTTACTGTTATTAAAAGTTAATATAAAGAGTCTCAAAAGCCTGTTGAACAAGTTTCCAGTCAATCAGAAATTAAGTGGAGAGGAAGGAGGAAATCACAGTGAGTTGTTGGATGGTGAAACAGCTTTACCTAGGGAGTGGTAGGTTAGAAACTTCCAGATTTCTTCAAAAGTTTTAAACGTCACCACTATTAGATCTTGGTCACTATGAATAGACAGCAACCTGGCAGACAGCTCCTACAAAGAAATCAACATTTTACTTACAGTTGTACTAGGCTGAGCCCAGTTTCTTACAGCTAATACTTAAGCTAAAATGCTACATATTAAAAAAGCTTTAAAAAAAACATCATTTGGGATTTTAAATCCAAATTTTTAATTCATACAACTTGAACAGCTTAAAACAGCAATTCCTTTTGGATAAACAAAAGTCCAACTTAAGCGTCTTCACCAAGTATGCCTCATCCATGCTCTGCTCTCCTGCATGCCCCTTTCTACACTAGATTAAATATTAACGAGACCCTGAAATCTATTAATAAATTGCCAAGACTGCTAAAATATCTCAGCCTCTAGGGCTTTCTGCACTGCTGAATATCAAAACAACATTCTGAGGAAACTTGTGAGTGCAACTCTAGCTTCCTCCAAAACTCTTTTCCCAAGGAGGCTACAAATCTGGTCTATTTGCCTGCTGGCTTCCATCTCCTCCTGATCCCTTTCTCCATCCAAAGCAGAGTAGTAGGAGTGCAGGTTTTTCACAGCCACAAATCAGCAGGCTGCTGCTGGAGAGTTCCAAATCCATGAAAGGAAAATCATGTATCACAGTCTCACAGTATCACAGTATCACCAAGGTTGGAAGAGACCTCAAAGCTCATCAAGTCCAACCCATCATCACACACCTCAAGACTAGACCATGGCACCAAGTGCCACGTCCAAACACGCCTTGAACACCTCCAGGGACGCTGACTCCACCACCTCCCTGGGCAGCCCATTCCAGCACTCAATGACTCTCTCAGGCAAGAACTTTCTCCTCACCTCCAGCCTAAATTTCCCCTGGCACAGTTTGAGACTGTGTCCTCTTGTTCTGCTGCTGGTTGCCTGGGAGTAGAAAGCAACCTCCTCCTGGCTACAAGCACCCTTCAGGTAGCTATAGACAGCAAGAAGGTCTCCCCTGAGCCTCCTCTTCTCCAGGCNGCCTAAGCAGTGCAGAGTACAGGGGCAGAATGAGCTCCCTGCTCCTGCTGGCCACACTATTACTGATGCAGGCCAGGATGCCATTGGCCTTCTTGGCCACCTGGGCAGAAACAAATGCTTGCAGGACAACCAAAGCCATAACTGATTAGGGTCTCAGCATTCAGCCTGCTACTGAAGGAAGCTGGAACTTGTGGCTCAGACAAAAAAAGGGACATCAAAGGTCAAATGGTGTCATCCTGCTTGTTCATCAAGAGGGAGGAGGAGACTTTAAGTTGTATTTGTAGCAGAGCTCATTGACACATTTCCTATATACAAAGACAGCAATAAAAACTGGCCAGCCCTCTTATGTGCTATTTAAGGCTCTGACCATCTAGCCTTAGGAAGTCCAATATATATACTGTTCTCCTTCAGACTTCCTCTTTGGCAGTACACTCCTTGGGTAACTTGGATGCTAAATACTCCTAGTGACTGGGAACTGAAGTGAAGAATCAATGAGGGCAAAGGTAAAAGAGCAATCAGAACCCCATCATTTCCTTTGGTGCACATGAAAGCAGAATGTTTTCACACTGAAACTCTTCAAATGCCTTACTCAATGTTTTAATTCATTTAAAATGCCTTCTTTAATTTGCTGTAAAATGAGTTAGTGGTACAGCCTTTTAGTGCTTCACTGTTCCCACATCTCTAGATGGTTTTGAGTCACAGCAATCTCTGACCACTCCAATTCAAGCAAACAGCACATAGGTGGAAATAGGACTCCAGTATCTCACAGGTTGTTTCAGTTGCACAGGGGTGAGTTCTCTGAACAAACAAAACAGCTGCCAGGCCTTTGACTTACACTGAAAACTGCCATCACCTCCCTGCTGTCGTTCTCCAGGAGACGGAGCTGCCCTCTGAGCTGTCTCTGGAGGCTGGGATCAGGACATCCACTCCTTCGTCTTACCATCAATAACTTCAAGGAGATATCTGGAGAAGGAGATCATAGAATGGTCTGGTTTGGAAGGCACCTCCAAAGCTCACCAGTCCAACCTCCTCTGCAGTCAGCAGCAGCATCCTCAGCTAGATCAGGTTACCCAGAGCCCTGTCGAGCCTCACCCTAATTATCTCCGGGGATGGGGCCTCTCACCTTGAATATCTCCAGGGATAGGGGCCCTGACCTTGAATATCTCCAGGGATGGAGTCTCTCACCTTGAATATCTCCAGGGATAGGGGCCCTGACCTTGAATATCTCCAGGGATGGGGCCTCTCACCTTGAATATCTCCAGGGATAGGGGCCCTGACCTTGAATATCTCCAGGGATGGGGCCTCTCACCTTGAATATCTCCAGGGATAGGGGCCCTGACNTCCCCAGCCTTCCTGTAGGACCCCTTCTGATACTGGAAGGCTACTATCAGGTATATCTCCAGGGATGGGGCCCCTCACCTCGAATATCTCCAGGGATGGGGCCTCAACTACTTGCCCAGTCAATCTGTTCCAGTGTTCACTACCTTCATGGTAAAGAACTTGTTCCTAACATTCAATCTAAATCTGCACTTCTGTAGTTTGAAGTCGTTGCCCCTCGTCCTATCACTATGAGCCCTTTGCAAACAGTCTGTCTCCATCATTCCTGTATGCACCCTTCAGGTACTGGAAGGACACTATTAGGTTTCCCCAGAGCCTTCTCTCCAGGCTGAACTATGTACAGGCAGTGAGTCCCCTGAGGGAGACTGCCACTGATGTCATTTGTCAGGTCAGAAGGCAGAGCACACCAAGTGTTGGTTTCAGATGCTAACTTCTCTTCCTCCACAAGCAAGAGAAGGGGAATAGGACTAGATCCTCAGTTCCCAGAGCAGGCCAGGAGGTCTCCAGGAGAGAATGAAGACCTGCACTCAATTGCAACTTTATTGAAAATACATCATTGAAAAGAGGTAAAGGAATAAAACCCCAACCACCAAAAAAAAAAAAAAAAACCCCAAACCAAAACAACAACAACAAAAAAAAACCAAACCCACACCAATAAACAAACCTAACAGACTTGGAAAGGCCACAAACTTAACTAAGACATTTGAAAAATCAAGAGTCATCTGTAAAATAAGCAATGAACTTTGATTTGCCTGTTTTGCAGCCATGATGATATGTTCCAAAAATTGTTTCAGACTTTAATAGCAGTTCTTCCTTTCTGAGAAATCACAGCACCACAGATTGTCAGGGGCTGGAAGGGATCTCAAAAGCTCATCCCATCCAATCCCCCTACCAGAGCAGGATCACCTAGACCAGATCACACAGGAACACATCCAGGCAGGTCTTGAATATCTCTAGAGAGGGAGACTCCACAACCACCCTAAGCAGCCTGTTCCAGTGTTCTGTCACCCTCACAGGGCAAAAATTCTTCCTCATGTTTCCATGGAACTTCCTATGCCTCAACTTCCACCCAGTGCCCCTTGTCCTGTCATCAGGCATCACCAAGCAGAGCCTGGCTCCAGCCTCCTGGTACTCACCCTTTACATCTTTATAAACATGAATGAAGTCACCTCTCATACATATAAATGCTGTGTAGAAGCTGGACATGAAGTACTTGTCCATCACATGCTCTCATGAAGTGCATCATGAAGTTTCCAGGCGTGCTGAGTGCAAGTCTTGTTGTGTATTTATCTCACTTAAAAGCATTCTATTTGTAGGATAAGGTGGAAAGAGAAGTCTTACCAGTTGGAAAATTCTCTGCTTGGTTGGGAGGGGTCCTTGAACTGCCATTTGTGCATTTCTCACTTTGTGAATGCTCTGTTATGAGAGATAAAATGGATGGTTAAGTGTATTTCTAAGTCCATATGAATAACACTGAAAAAAAAAAAATAACCCCCAGCTCCCCATATTTTCAAAGCATTTGATGCACTGGATAACTACTAATAGAAAATAACTTTTTTTTTTCCCCCTCTTCCTGCTGTTATCATTTCCAAACCCCACAGACAGTATATCTTCAGGTCATTTCTGTCCTGCTGAGAAAGGAGTTAATCTCAGTTTCATCACTTTGATATGAAGCTTAAAGATGGAAGCTTCAAGAAACTCAAGTCTCACAGGGGAGGGAGTAAGATTCAGGTTTCATTTCCTCATCTCTTGCACCTGCACTAAGAGTTGGCTACCACTGGTGCTTCAGTAGAATCATTTGGCAGTGATCTGAGGGCCTTCTACTAATTCATACACAGAGCAAAAGAATTCTCCATTCATTGCAAGCTTAACAGTCAGGACCATGTGAAAACAACGGGTTGGAAGTTTGAGGAAAGAACACAAAGTCTAATTTAGGCTAATAGCAATCTGCTTTTTTTCTCCCCTGCTTTTGACCCATGTTTCTTCCAGTCCTTTTGGAATGGCACATTTTCATGCTGAAGAAACACCCTCTCCAACCGATTCCAATGTTCTCTCAAGGTTCCCTCAGCAAAATGCAGCGAAGGCAAGGCTTGATACTTGTAAAAATAGAAGTGGGAGAAACAGAGCTTTAATTTTTAAAAGGTTTTTTTTTTTTCATATATCCTAAGACATTTTCCTCTGCAGATCTACTTCTAAGGAAAACCTTGTAACGGAGCAGAGCGTGGTAATTTCTCAGCCTACTGCACCTTCCCTCGAGTGCCTCTGCTGATGCTGCATGAACAAAGTCATGCAAATAGGGGAGGATACAGAAACAGAATTTTCCTACTTCAGAGAAAAGGCATTAAGCAGTAAAAACATCATCTTTAAGGCCAATTATTTGTGTATGCTAGAAACTGCAATTCCCAAACACTTTGGGGTTTGTTTTGTTTCGGTTGAGTGTTTGACAGGGCTGACAAAAACCCTCCAAGGTTTGTTTGACTTTAGTCTGGGCTTGACAATATTTGTTTTGAAACAGAAAGGTGACAGCAAGCTCACTGAGGCTGTGTTTAAGGAGCAATTCAAATTTCAGCTTCCCCACAGCTGTAGTTCTGCTTTCTTTTGTTTTAGTCAGAAGTACTAACACAGCAATCCTCAAAACTATGGCATCTTCTCAATGGTTTTGGTCATCATTTGACAGCTGGTAAGGACAATCAGCCTGGCTTTGGTATAGGAGCCTGCCAGGGCAGTTATTTCCATACTACCAGATATGGACTGTCCTTGAAAGTTATTTACAGAAACGTGGATATCCAGCAGGGAATATTTTAACTGGGTTTGTGTAGTCTGGAGAAAACGAGACTGAGAAGAGACCTGCTTGCTCTCTAACTCCCAGAAAGGAGGTTGGAGCTAGGTGGGTGTTGGTTTTCTTTTCCCTAGTAAATGGTAGAAGAGAAAATGGTCTCAAGCTGCACCAGGGAAGGTTAAAATTGGAGATTAGAAGAGACTTCTTGACTAAAAGGGTTCTCAAACACTGGAACGGGCTGCTCAGGGAGATGGTAGAATTTCCTTCCGTGAAAGTGTTTCAAAGAGGCAGAGATGTGGTGCTGAGGGACATGGTTTAGCACCAGCCTTGGTAGACTTAGTGGTTGTACTCCATGATCATAGAACCATAGACTAGTAAGGTTGGAAGGGACCTCAAGGATCATCCAGTTCCAACCCCCTGCCATAGGCAGGGACACCTCCCACTAGTACAGCTCACTCAAGGCCTCCTCCAACCTGGCCTTGAACACCTCCAGGGAGGGAGCAGCCACAACCTCCCTGGGCAACCTGTGCCAGTGTCTCACCACCCTCACTG
>VWZE01012524.1:135813-182528 GCA_013396675.1 Eubucco bourcierii | reverse complement strand
TGTGGGGGGGGTGGGTAACTCCCAAACCTTCACACCAGGAAGTGATGAATGCTCTCTCCTACTCCTATGCAAGTCAGGCTAAATATGGCTGTAGTCTGACTTCTGCTATCTGCATCTTAAAGTATTGAAAGTAATTCCAATGACAATCAATTAGTAGAGAGACTGCAAGTGACATGACTGTCAGGAAGCTTTATCACACAGATAAGACCATCACTTACAAACGTCACAATGTCTCTCTTAACGTAATCTTATTTTAAACACTAGGAACACAGTTATTCTACAGTGATTTTTTTACTGTAGCTAAATCAGATGTATTTAATACCTCACTTATTGTTCCTTTTAAACTTCTTCCCAAGATTTTAATAATAGTTTTGTCCAAGACACCAAGTCATTTGATTCTTACTAAAATCTTCATGCATGTTGATGGTGTGTTGTGTACTACTGAATCCAGACAAACTTTCTCCAATCCAGACATGCTATAAGTATTCCTTTTCTATATGTATCCACATTCTGTCTCAATCTGATTAAAGTCTGTATGTATATTTTACAGTGTGTTATAATATCACCCAAACCTGATTTATCTTTCATGTAAAATCCCCGTTGGCTAAACCTGTAAATCACCACCTAATGTCTGTATACCACAGATAGTCTCTTTTAACATGTGAAATTTTGTAGCTCTTATTACTTAAAAATCTGACCTTTATTAGAAAGTAATATAGTTTTGTACTTAACAGGAAGGACCTACCAAATCAAGAGCAGATGATTGCATGCTACAACCAAGACTTCAAAGGAGAAAGTAAATTTTCTGTCCATTTACTGTGAGACATGTCATATCTAATTCATATGCTGTTTTTATAGTAGTAGAATAATGTGCACTAAATTAATAGATTAAACACCACTCTATTCCAGAACAATCAATCAAAAATGACAGCCAATCGATCTATTATTTAAACTATGAATTTACTTATTGTTTAATTGGTTTTAATATTCTTCAAAAGGTGTTTTGAAAGTCACGTATATAAAGAAAGCCTGTTTGCAAAGCTAATTTATTTTTTCATACAGAATGAAAATACAGAAACAGAACTGATTTGGACTGCTATTGTTTCTTCTCTTCTTCCTAGCGTAATGCAAAGAAATCAACAATTTCAAATTCACAGTTGGCAAGTTTATTAATATAATTAGAGGATTTGTCAAGAAGCTTCAGTTATAAAAGTTTGTAAATATTTTCCTGTTGACTACAGCTTCTGAACTTCAGTTGACATATTTCTTTCAAATGAAGCAGTGAAGGCTGCTATACCATGAAGAAAAAATAGGTGAAAATCTCCCTTGGGTCCTATGATTGTAGAACTCAGGTACTATAAGTAGAGAGAAACAGATGGTTGCACAGCACAGAAGCATTTTAAAATAAACATTAATACAAGTTGGGATAAAATTCTTATTAGGAATGCAGTTTTAATCATGTTAACTGTTGTTGACATTGGTACTTAAAACTGTTTCATAGATCCTAACAGAAAAAAAAAAAATCTAATTAATGTGAGCTATGATGAATGCATGCCATTAAATGTATTATTTACAGTAAATAGCCATCTCCTGAAAAAAATAGTATTATTTTACTTTCATGAAACATAGTCTATAAATATTTTTAATTGCTTTCCTGATATTTTCAGTCTGCTTGTTACTAATGTTTAGTCATTTACTTGTTCTAAAATATGTTTGCTGATTTATACGTCATACTAACCTCAAGTATCTTCTGTAAGGAAAACTGTGATTCTTTGGCTATGTAATCATAAGTGTTTAATTGACCATAAAAAAAGCAGCCATTTCTTTATAGTCAACTTGACTAGACACAGAAAACCAGAGCTTGTTTTCATTATTATATTCTAATGAATATACTACAGTACTAGAAAAGCAATATTATAAGGAATGTCATTGGAACAGCACCCAGAAGGTCAGCTTTGAAATGATCTTTCAGTCTGCTGTTTCTGCTGTTTGAGTGTGTACCTTTGTAATGAATTCACAAACAGTACAAGAAATGTATTAATCAACTTTTTTTTTTTTTTTCCTCATAAGAAATAGATCACATTTTGGTTAATATACTTTGCTTTTGATTTTTTTTTAATTCAGTCCATAAGCAGTAAAAAAAAAATCATCTAACCTGTTCATATCCTTGATCTGATATTTAATTTACCAAGTACTGTTTACAAACCTGTATTTCAATCGAGATATCCATAACAGAACAATAATAAAAAAAAACCCAAAAAAACCCCAACCAAACAAAAAAACCCAGATTCACCTGTTTACTAAATAAATGGATTTATTTATTAAATATATGCAATCTCATTAGTTTGAAGTTCAGATCTGGATAATAAGAGTGATTGAATTCCATATTCCTAATGGAAGTTATCAGTGTATTTGTGTATTTCATTTACCTTCGTTTAACTCCTGATACACCTTTCCATGTGCCTTCAATGAATGGTTTAATTTTATTTTGAGTCACATACTCTTCAGTTCAGTGAACATCTGTGAAGTTAACAAGTATAGTGTTGATTTCTGTCAGCAGTTAATTTCAGTACCCAGTGTTTAAGAACAACTCTTCCTAGCTACTTCCACCCTGAGTGGAAAATTGCATGATCCTTCAGCATGCCAGGCTGGAGTGTACTTGCATTCTTGTGCTGGGAAAGTTTAATTTTCTGGGTTGTCAGCTCACTCAAGAGTTTGGAACTGCAAAGTAGTGAATAAGGAGGCTAACTGTGGGATGAGTTTTGAAACATCAGAGACTTGGAAGGTAATATGCCAAACTGCAAAAAAGATTGTTAGATATTTCAGTTTTAGAGAATCATCATTGTCTGACAGACTCATTTTGCCAGGAAATTCCTTTACCCCTGCTGACAGATGAGTCCTGTTTATCTGCATAAACACTACTCCACAATATACAATTGTCCAAATCACAGCTAATCATGCTATATTTAAAAGATACCTCCAGTGCATGGTTCATGTCATTCTGGAGTAGACATATATTCAATTAGATAAATTATGCTCTTGACGTAGTTATTGCTCTCCACTGACTAGGAAATGACCCTGTAACGACTAACTTGAATGTGAATGTCTATGTTGTAGGTGTCTACATTTAGATGAGATTAATTTCTTCCCAAGGTTGTCTTTCAGCCACCTCTTCATAGTGCCATAAGAGATGTCTTCTGTTTGCTGAGACATCACATGGGGCTATTAGATATGAAACAGGATGCTCTGAAAATGGCTTTAGGTTACTTATGTTTAAGCAACTGAATCCCTTCAGGACCTTGAATGTGTATGTACAAAGCTTGTACTTATGCTTGCGTGGTAACGTTTGTGGGTTTTTTTCATGGTAGAATAACTGTAGAAACAGAAAGTCCAAAAAGGTAAGTACTACCCTAGACAAATCATATCTATCATAGAATCATAGAATGATAAGGTTGGAAGGGACCTCAAACATCATCTAGTTCCAACCCCCTGCCATAGGCAGGGACACCACACCCAAGGCCTCATCCAAAAAATGGACCCTTTCACTCTATTTAACATCTTCTGAGTGATAAAGTCAAACAATTTGTATCAATGTTTTACTGGTTTATTACTAATTATGCATTGTCTTTTTACCGAGTAGAGTGGTGGTCTTCTTAGTTGGGGTTTATTTATTTATAGATATGTAGATGGCCCAGATTTTGGACTTGGGCTAATAGGTAAATATGTAATGCTCAAAAAGATATTCAAAACCTGACATAAAAAATGAGAGTCGGAAACAAATTCTGTTTGTGTCAGTTTTCGTTCACAGAATGTTAGGCATTGGAAGGGATCTCTAAAGCTCATCTGGTCCACTCCGCCTTGCACAGCAGATCACAAAGGAATGAATCCAGGAGTGTTTTGAATGTCTTCAGAGAAGGAGACTCCACTACCTCTGTGGGTAGCTTTTTCCAGCATTCTGAAACCCTCACAGTGAAAAAGGTTTTTCCTTATTGTCGTAGTGGTTTTTGTTTAAGAGCGCAACAGGCTGAGACTATCTTTTTTCTTTTTCTAAGGAAAGAGGGCAGTAAAATAGTAACTCTCTCACAGGATCACAGGATGCCAGGGATTGGAAGGGACCCAAAGAGATCATCGAGTCCAATCCCCCTGCCAGAGCAGGGCCGTACAATCTAGCTCAGGTCACAGAGGAATGTATCCACACAGACCTTGAAAGTCTCCAGAGGAGACTCCACAGCCTCTCTGGGGAGCCTGTTCCAGTGATCTGTGACCCTTTACAGTAAAGAAGTTTCCCCTTGTGTTGAGGTAGAACCTCTTCTTGCTGAATTGGAGAAGAACACAGAAAAAATGTATTTAAAAATGTGCAGGAAAAGATACGGCATACATGAATCCTTAGCAACTAATACAACTACAGGATACACAAGAATTTCCCCCAAAGCCTTGCCCACAATTAAACTGAACCCACCAAAATCCCCCAGTGCTCATTTTCTTCCATCTCCCATTGCCTCCCCAAACAGACTGGATTCACTGTGGTTCACAGCCTTGAAGGCCACAGCCTAGGACAGGGTACTTCTACATAGTTTAACTTAGTTACCCAGGTAAGAATCCCTCTGGAGATCCCTCTGGGAGAAAAGACAGCAAAATGACCTTGTTGCTTACTTTAAAAGTGTTTGCAGGATTTGTGGCATTGAATAACAAAATTATGATATCCGAGACCTTCCAATTCATCCCCTGGTATGGTCTTTGCAGCCGTTTTTAGGAAATCTGGGATAACCTGGAACCCCTCAAACCACCACACTTATGTTTATGCAGAACTTCCTACGCTCCTTCTTGCATACGTTGCCCCTTATCCTGTCTGGCTTCATCTTCCTGACACTTGCTCCTTGCATACTTATAAACATTAGTGAAGTCACCCCTCAGTATCCCTTCTCCAAGCTAAGAAGATCCAGATCCCTCAGCCTTTCCTCATGAGTGACGTTCCCGACAGCCCAGAAGAAAAGAACCACAACCCCAAGCAGGAAACCAGAAGCAGCAACAGGAAGAAGGAAGACTCTCATATTGCAATCTGAACTTCAAGGCCCACAATATTTTGCTCCAGCTACCACTTTAGTTTTAAAGCTGACGCAATGTCAGCATGGTATTGAATACTCATCAGTAGATTCAATTGACTAAACCCATGACAAGTCTTACATTGGTTTTGGCTTCTAAAACTAAAAAAGATTTGGCCCATTAGTTGTGCCCACAGCCTCTGCCACAGTAGCAGTGATATTTACTGCTTTTCAAGATGACCTCTGTTTCCAGTATTTTCCAAGACAATTACAGATATTAGAAAAGAAATTATTTCCAGATGTTATTCACAGTGTTTTGGGGATATGGAAATAAGACTGCCTCTGAGGTTCTTTATTCTCATCATTTGTTGCACAGCTCAAGTCTAATCATGAAAGAGATTACATCTAGGTAAAGAAAATATGAGATAATTTAAAGAGAGCAGTCATTCTCAGTAGAGAGACTAATACATAATTTGGAGTGGAAAAGCCATAAGGGTTTAAACTTCTGACAAACTATTGTAATCCTATAACATCAAGAAGAAATAGCTTTTCTCCTGGTAGAAAAAAAAAAAAAGGGATGAATATTTAAAATATTTTCTAATGACTAAAAGGGAAAGTTTTATATAAAAAACGTTCACACAAATTTCTCGTTGTTTTTTGTAAAAAGCTTTGACACAGGACCAAAGTGCATTATCATCTCTCAGTGATTCACCCAGAAAACCTTTTTTGTAAAAACTGCGTTACAAACAAACCATATTGTTAAAATTCACGTGGTTAGTTAAATGTCAAATCGAATATTTACAATTGCTGTAATGGAAAAATGTCAGGTGAATGTTAATTGTTTCAGTAAGTCCTCACAGATCACTTCTGCAGATAATACCAACTAATAAGAATTTCTGAACATTCAAATGTGTCTCGCTTTAAAATTGGAAATGCAACTCTAGATCAAGTTTCTATGTAGAACATTCATAGAACCATAGAATCATGGAATCACAGAATCATCGAATCAGCCAGGTTGGAAGAGACCTTCAAGATCATCCAGTTCAACCTATCACCCAGCCCTATCCAATTAACTAGACCATGGCATTAAGTGCCTCATCCAGTCTTTTCTTGAACACCTCCAGGGACGGTGACTCCACCACCTCACTGGGTACCCCATTCCAATGGCAATCACTCTCTCTGTAAAGAACTTCCTTCTAATATCCAGCCTATACCTCCTCTGGCACAACTTGAGACTATTTCCCCTCATTCTGTTTCTGGTTTCCTGGGTGAAGACACCAGAACCCACCTGGCTACAACATCTCCTCAGGTAGCTGTAGACAGTAATAAGAACACTCCTAAGACAGAAGGAAAAAAATGAAAAAAAAGTAAAGAAAGAAGAAAAAAAGGAAGGAAAGGAAAGAAGAAAGGAATTCAGGAGGAATTTGGAATTAAGAAGGAAGGAAGGAGGGAAGGAGGGAAGGAAGGAAGGAAGGAAGGATGGAAGGAAGGAAGGAAGGAAGGAAGGAAAGAAAAAGAAACAAAGGGGGAAGACTTTTTTCTCAAAGTCTTTCAAAGTTCTCTGTTCAAAGTTTTGTGTTTATCAGAGTTTCAAAGTTTTCCGTTTATCAGAGCTGAAAAGGTTAGTATTCAAATTAGGATAGATTAATTTGACATATTTTAAATAAACAGTCAATCTGTTGCATATTTGCTAGTGCACTGGAGATAAATGTTCCTTTCACTATCTAAGAGAAAATACGTATCTGTGTATGTTTATTAACTATATATGTTGAATGAACAATGAATCCTTTGCAATATTCTTTTCTATTTTCCTGCAAAAATGCAGTTAACCAGAAGGGGAAGTCAGGATCTATCATTCCTTGCATTTCCATATTTATTCTTAATCCTTAAACTGCTGATAATAACCAAAGATTGAAAAATGACACTGGGGTACCCAAACATATGCTTTAATGCACTACAGGCATTAAATTCTTGTGAGACAATATTGCAATAGAAGCTTTCAGCAATGCTGTCGTGTGTTTTACAATAGGAAGTATAACATAGGTATCTTGATATTTTAATGGAAAGTAGGTTTTGTGGAAAAAACACTAAATATTGCAACATCTCATTCAGTACAAAGTTCCTAAACATATTAAAACTAGTAATTTTGGTGCAATATTTCTTTCTTTATATCAGAGCTAAAATAGACAACTATCTGATATTATATGTACAGAATTTCTTCATAAAATACTATCAAATAGTTATTATCATTTTTTAAATGGAAGTAACACATAAGCAGAAACATTTTTGAGAGTACACAAAAGATCAAATCCTCAGCTGGTGTATAATAATGTTTGTTAAGTTATTGCAAAATGTGTGGTTTTACAAATATAGAGGTTGACTGGTATGGCTTTGTTAGTATGTTTATGCTAGTTTTGTGTTCTTGAAAATTAATTCCCATGCCCTAAAACATTTCGTGCTTCACTCTGTTTCAAATAATGAATAAAATGTTGACAAAATAATGAATCAAATACTGAATTTATGCAGTAAGCTTTTAAATACTATATAAAAAGATCACTGCTAACTGTTCGCATTAATAGATTTGTCACTAACAGTTTCTGGAAATTTATAAGAAGTGTACTAGAATATATAAGATAGGTTATGTGATGTTGCATATTGAACATAAAATGAAGTGAGGCAACAAACCTAGGCCATGAAAGTTAGAGGAAGATATTTTCTGGTGATCTGTTTCTTTGAGTGATAGGATCAAGATTACAATTTTCATGAAATATTGAAAGCTCTTTCAACCATTTTTGGACAATGGAGAGTTAAAAATGAACTTATTTTTTTTTTTTTGCATTAAAAAAAACCCTGTATACATCTCAGAATGACAGATATGCTTATATTCTGCAGAAATGTGCTTCTGAGTGACAGAAGCCTTGAAATGTTGTTTATGTGGTTAGCTCTGAATATCAAGGACATGATTTAGTAGGAAACCATCATGTTAACACCATTAATGACATTTTCACCAACATTTATAATCCTATACTGAATAAGACCATTTACTTCTAAACCAGACTGTTCAGTGTTTCCATATTTGAATCATTACTTTTTCATATGCTATCAGAAGTTTAAAGTTTCCTATTAAAACAGTCATCCCCAAGTAACAAAACACATGAATTGATGAGAGTTCTGCATCATAAACATGAAGGCATATACTTTTTTGTTGTCATTGCCAGAAATTCTGCTTGCATTTTCTATTATTAAAATGAATGTCAACACAGAGGAAATTATGTTCTTGCTGTCACTGAGTGTATGCTTAGACTACATCTGAACATTGTTTTTCAGGGAGAAGTGTTCAATGATTTGATCACCTGTCAGATGTGTCTCTGTGAAATGTCTTGCAGGGCCTTCAGTTCTCTTTCTCTTACCATCTGTGAAGCAAAGAACAAAGCCCCCATCCCTATAAACTATGCTGGTATAGTAAAAAAAAAAATAAATTTAAAAAAAAACCACAGGCAACCATTTGGGGCTTTTGTTGCTTCCTCAGAAACACACAAAAATCACTATCATTTCCCCCCTCCTCTATACTGTGTGCTTGCAAGTCAGTATCCAGACATGTATTACTATAATCTGCCATATATCTGTTTTTTTCAGAGTTTCCAGAATTCTTTGCACTACAATAGCATATAATACTTGTTTCTGGAGTGCAATGTTCAACATTAAGCCACTAGAATTTACTGAATCCTTCTTTCAGCAGAATAGACTTTTGTATTTTAAAATTAACAATGGCATTATTTCATGCCCATATATGACATAATAGGCTCCTGTTACTTATACTGATACTCCATGTTCCTGTAACTTACTGTGGCTTGTCCAACTTCCTGTCACAAAGATAGTATTTCAACTTCATCCTTCAATAGCTTACAAAGATCTCTCAGGTTCTCTATAGCGAAAGAAGAGTATGACCACGTGTTGGATCTGATGATGTTAAAAGTCTCTTCCAACCAAAAAGATCCTGTGATTCTGTGTTTTGCCATCTTAGTGAAAATTCTATGAAATTGTGGAATTCTACTTGATCTGAGGACTAAGAGATATCTTGTTAATCTTGCTAATAATAACTAATGACAATGACAGTTAAAAAACCCCGGTTGTGCTGAATACCTTGTTTATCTGTATGTCCAAGGAACTATGGGAATTGGAAAGTGATAGACAACAAAGTTGTGCAATCAACACTTATTCAATTTTTTGAATTATAGACAGAAAACTAACAAACGCAGTATCCCTCAACTACAGACTCACTCTGCCTGACTCTGTTAATATCTATATTTTTCATATAATCAGAGAATGTTAGGGGTTGGGAAAGACCTCTGGAGATTATCTAGTCCAGCCTCTTTGCTAAAGCAGGATCACCTAGGCTAGACCACAGAGAAACACATCAAGGCAGGTTTTTAAATCCTCCAGACAAGACCACAAGCCCCCTGGGCAGCCTGTTCCAGTGTTCCATCACCCTCACAGTAAAGAAATTTCTACTTGTGCTGAGGTGAAACTTTCTGTATTCCACCTTATACCCCCGTTGTTCTTTGTCCTGCTATTCCAAGCTAGAACATTATTTACCTTGGAGGAGCATTAATTTACTCTCACTACTTTCAGGAAAATAATCTAAATTTCAATTTTTGCCCAAATAAGACAGAAAAGATATATAGATCCTGCCCAGGAAATTATGCAAGTCAGTGGGTAAAAGATAACAAACTCTTCTTCTTAGTCCTTTCATACAATGCCTAACTTAATAACCATATTCTGAAGAACTTAGTGACTGCTCCATAGGCAAGACCACTTAACATCAATGGCTTTCACCGCAGACAGTAGCTTTTTTTGGAAGGTTGACCAGTCTGTAAAAGGTAGGTTGGTACTGTCAAATGTCAGAAAGCAAACATAACTGTAAGAAGAGATGGAGGTACTGTACTGTTTGATTTTTTGGCTTTATTTTGGTGTTTGTGTTGGTTGCTTGGGTTTGTTTGGGTTTTGGTTGGGTTTCTTGTTTGTTTGTTTGGGGTTTTTTTGGTTGTGGTTTTTTTTTTTTTGTTAAAGGAAATGCAACTGTCAGGGAGATGTCGATAACTTCAGGATTAAGCAGCAGGTAAAAGAGGCTGTTCATAGCACTGTTGTTAGGTGCCTTACAGCCTTTGTGTCATTAGCCATAGGCGTGTAGATGTTCAAGTTATGCTAACTAAATTTCAAAATGAGAGTTGTTCTGTATTATGTCTTTTCAGACATCTTTCTGTGGAATTATTTCTGGTTTTAACAAGGGGTGTTGCACCAAAGACCAAACCACATGTCTGTACTACCTGCATACAGAAACCTTCAGGATTTTCAAATGTAAAATCAACATTCAAATAGGATTCTCTTTATTTAAATAGACTCATTAGAAATTTAAAGCAGATGAAGATGGTTTCAATGAAATGAATAAATAATTAAGGCAAATCTGTATACTTGTCAGAAACTCCATATTAAGGATTGAGAGAAGGTAGACAGGCTTATGACAGATCTGTCCCTTTTTTATAGCTAAAGGTAAAGGGGTTTTTTTGTACTTGGCATTCTTTTCAAGTTCATCTGATCAAACCACAAACCAAAAAATGTTGCTGGGTAACTTACACTGGTAATAATCATAACCTTTAATCACAGATAAAAAGAATGATACAATGCTGTTTATTTTTTTTCTTTTTTTGAAGTAAGATTGGTATGAGAGGCAAACTATCATGCTTCAAGCAATTTTAAACATTGATTTGACTGTGAAATACAATAACAGATAGCACTTTTGTAAACTGGTCACTAGCACTGCATTGTCAACAGGCCTAGAAAATAATCCCTGAGTGTTGTAGGACTGCTGCTGTTAATAACTGAGCTTGTTAGTTAAAAGCTGGGAAAGAATTGAGTATTTAAGAGGATTACTGCTATAAAACATACTATTTTTTTTTTTTTACATTTAAGGCCTTATTCATTAAGGGCTTTTGCAACAGAAACAGCTACGTAGGGATATGATTCTGTTTTGATAAACGACTAGGGTCTTGACCTTGCAAATGCTTGCAGTGAGCTCTTTGGAAAGTACCACAGGCAATCAGGTAATCAGCTTTCATAAAGGAAGTCCATGTTCTCTATAGGGAGTCAAGAAATAATGAAATTGCATGGATTGAGAAAGTGTAAGTTAAGAGATCTTGGCATGAGAAGTGCTTCAAACACTGTGCTTGTTAGGTACTGACATACCTCATTCTGTGTTAGGCAGTGCACCTTAATCCACAGCAGAAGAATTCCTTTGGATCTGTCCTTGATGGAACAAGGCCATGAGTAGTCACAAAGATGATAAAAAGACTGGAAAACTTACCTTATGAGGAAAGAATTAAGAACTCTTCTACTCGAGAAAAGAAGGTGCAGGGGTGAATTTCCTCATTGCATATCAGTCTTTAACAGAGTAGCTAGAAAGAACATGAAGGTTGTCTTTTTGTTGTTTATTTTTAAAATTTTTTTCTCCCCGGAAGAATGTTGTAAGGATGTTGTCTTGTATATTTTCTGCCTTGTTTTATCCTGCTCCATGTGACCAAAGATGTCAATTTTTGTCTTTAACAAATTGTAAATGGTCACAAAAGGCCAAAAATCAATGGAAGTTTACTAGTCAATTTATTACTTGCTTTAGCCATGGATTTTGACATTTGTATAGCTTACACAGTGCGCTATGAACCATTTGGTGATATGTGTTTATTAAGGCAAGAAGAAAATATTTTTACAGTCTTTTTGTATTTAACAACTTTTAACAGACTGAATAGCACGTAGAGATCTAGAGACAGTTTTAGGCAATCCCACCCACAGCTGAACACTGAGCTTTTGTAACTCTATGTGGTTTTCTAGCAAGAGTAGAAGGGAATCTTACTTTAGATAGCTTGTTCATACAAGACAGATGACTGATGAATACTGATGTGAAATTGCTTGGCTGACAATTTCTATACCACATAAAACAAAAGAACGGTGTCATAATCTGGACACGAATTAAACATGAAATGGAAAAGAAAAAAAAAATTATATTGACAATTGAGGCTTAGTAACTAAACGGGAGACATTTTGAATTTTGCTTTGTTTAAGTGTGAACATCAGCCTTTGACCTTCAAGGCTTATGTGATCCAGAACATACTACTTTATTCTGCATATACTTGTGGCTACACGTATGCGTAAATTAATAGCAAAGAACTTTCAGAAAAAGCTAGCCTCCCTAAAAACCCACCAAAACATTAAAAATCTAGAAACATGCATTCACATAAGCATGTGCATCTATCATTTAGTAACTAAGTAAAATAAAAAACATACTTACCTTTTTAGTCAATTACTTCCGAGAAAACCATTCTAATTGCTGCTCAGGAGCAGCGGAAGTTGTTCTCAGAGAAAACTTCTCTTACTTTGTATCGTTTCATCTTGATGTCATATGCTGCTTATCAGAGAGCATGTCAGAAGTAGAAGTACATCAGCATCTGCAACACGTTCTTTTCATTCATACTCAGAAGTATGTTGATCCTGCTTGCCAGGGCATCAAATTATCAGTTTATCTATCACTATGTCTTTTCCCTTCCCTCTCTTCTATTTTCTGCAGGAGTACAATATTAGGAAGTGAAACACTGGTGCTATGTTATGAATCAGTTGAAGTAACAGTAAAGCTGCAAGACTGACAGTGTTTTTAAAGTCTTGTCTTCCATCTTTATGGGTGTTTTCTGACAAAGTAATCATGAGAATTTATAACTAGCCCGTGTATGACCACCTAAATGCTACAAGAAATGAAAGAGAAATTCCATAAATATTCTACATGGTTTAATATTGAAAAAAAACCCCAACACACAAACACCTAATTATATGTTATCACAGCAGATCCAGAACAATCTGCATGTTTATTATACATTGATTAGATATCTTTTTAATCCAATTTAAATGTGTCTGTATATTCTTTATATATCTATTTTATATCTATATGTACACTTGCCTTACTTAAGTGCATCCTAATTTTTTTATTGATTATAATGTGCATTGATATATACTAATAACAGAGTTATAATTTTTAGTTATATGAACCTGGAATAACAAAAAAAAAATCAAATAATGTAGTTAATGTAAAACACTGAATGTGAATTTGCTTTAAAAATCCTCACAAATATTTACTGGTTTTCACCAATTTGACTGCATGACATTTCTTTCTTAAATTCCACATAAGGAGAGTTCTGCTTCACTCTGGAATTTACCTTGAAGACTTGGGGCAAAACGGTGAATGTAGTGCTGGATACATTCGGGTTTTGAGTAAACCAAATGTATGGACCAACAGAATTTCTGAGAGCTAAAAATCTTTTTCAGAATTTATGAAGATTTTAAAAATGCTGTATCAAAATACCTTTCTGGACTTTGAATTCCTGATGATCTCACTAACGCACACCCTCAGTTTGGCAAGGAAAACAAACAAAAATTTAAAAAAAAATTAAAAACCATTCAGTAGCAACACTAGTTTTGCCTTATGGTTTCATCCTCTACTACACTTCAATATCTGTGGGTGGAGGGTTTTTTGTTTTTAGGGTTTTTTTTTGTTGTTGTTGGGGGTTTTTTCTTTGTTTTGTTTGTTTGCTTTAGTTTTTTATTACTGACAATTTTCAGCTTAATATAGACAGAATTTTGAAGTTAATCTTCATGACAAATATAATGAGTAAACATCAGTGAGAGGTGTTTGTGGTACTTTTAAGATATTGAGATGATCACTGAAGTTGGGTTTTATTTCTGAAGATGTTTGTGTAAAGACGATTCTTGAAATCAATCTTCATTCATAGCTGTGTGAAAGATTCATAAAGCAGATTTTTTTCTTTCATCTGCAAAATCAAATCTATCACAGAATATTGATAAATATACTTAGATATGCATTGCAAATGAAACTGGATATTTTGTTCCAAAATGTAATTTCAAAACTCATCGATACCTCCATTTGAAATAATATTACATTCAATATGAGCCAAAAAAAGGAGTGTTGACAGCATGAATGGAGACAGACTGTGCCTGTCACTCCTTTGTCTGATCAAAACTGAGTGAAGTAACATTTGGATAAATTACATGACTGCAACACATTTAATCTAAAATGTTAAATATTTTTTGCACAATATGCATAAAAGCAGCAATCACATTCTTACGATATTGTACTCTTCCTCCTTCTTTTATTGTACTAGAGTGGAATCACTAGTGGAACTAGAAGAGGAACATTACCTGACTGTACTCACTAACAAGAAGGGTCTGATTGAAGCCTTGGCTGCAGTGACCATGAAATGGTGGAGTTCAGGATCTTGTGTGGTAGGAACAGAGTACCAAGCAGAATCACAACCTTGGACTTTAGCAGTGCTAACTTTGGCCTTTTCAAGCAATTGCTAGGGGAAACCTCATAGAACAAGATACTAGAGGAAAAAGAGGCCCACGATAGTTGGTTAATTTTCAAGGACCTCTTCTTCCAAGGTCAAGATCAGAGCATTCTAACAAGTAGAAAATTGAGAAAGGGAGGCAGGAGACCTGCACTATTAAGTAGAGAACTGCCAAGCAAACTCAAGTGGAAGAGAGTCTGCAGATCATGGAAGGTGGGGCTGGTCACTTGGCAGACTGAGGTCAGAGTGTCAGGAGGCAGCTAGGAAAGCTAAGGCTTCCTTGAATTTCAACCCTGTGAGGAGGATCAAGGACAACAGAAAGGGTTTATTCAAATACTTTGTGGGGAAAACTGGCATTAGAGGTAATGTGGGAGTACTGCTGAATGAGGTGATAGAGGATACAAAGAAGGTGGAGTTGCTACAAATCTTCTCTATCTTCATCTATGCATACTGCTGTAGACTGTCCTCAGGAGACCCAGACCCCTGAAATCCCAGTGCAAGAAATGACAAAGAAGGAGTTTTCCTTGGTTGGACTGTGTTGATGACTGGATTAGAGAACAGTTAAGTAATTTGTACATGGCATAAATCCATGCACCCTTGGGTGCTGAGGGAGCTGACAAAGGTCATTGCCAGACCACTCGCCACAGCCTTTCCTAGACAGGAGAGGTGCCTTGGGACTGGAGGAAAACAAATATCACTCCAGTCTTCAAAAAGGATAAGAAGGAAAACTCAGGTAACTAAAGAGCAGTCAGCCTCGCATCTATCCCCAGAAAACTAATGGAACAACTTCAGAAAACTAATGGAACAACTTATCTTCAGCATACCAAGGACAAGAGGCTCATTAGAAGCAGTCAACACGATTTTACCAAGAGGAAATCATGTTTGATCAACTCGATAGCATTTTATGAGGACATAACCAGGTGGGCAAATGATGGTAGAGCAGTGGATGTGGTTTATCTTGACACAGTCTCCCACAGCATCCTTGCAGCTAAACAGAGGAAGTATGGTCTGGATAACTGGGTAGTGAGGTGGATTGGGAGCTGATTGAAGGCAAGAAGTCAGAGAGATGTGGTCAATGGGATTGAGTGCAGTTCATAGAAGCATAGGATCAGAATCATAGAATCGTAGAATCATAGAATCGTAGAATCATAGAACCATAGAATGGTTTATGTTGGAAGGGAACTCGAAAGTCATCCAGTTCCAACCCCCCACCATAGGCAGGGACACCTCTCACTAGAACAGGTCACCCAAGGCTTCATCCAACCTAGCCTTGAACACCTGCAGGGAGGGAGCATCTACCACCTTTCTGGGCAACCTGTTGCAGTGTTTCACCACCCTCACTGTAAAGAACTTCTTCCTAACATCTAGTTTAAATCTTCCCTCTGCCAGTTTAAACCCATTAATCCTTCAGCCTGTCATTATAAGACCTTGTAAACAATCTCTCCCCAGCCTTCCTGTAGGCCCTCTTCAGATACTACAAGGTCTTCTTGAAATCTTTGCTGCTCCAGGCTGAAAAGCCCCAACTCTTGTAGCCTGTCCTCATAGGAGAACTGCTCCATCTCTCCACATGGGGTCTGATGAAAGCAGAATAAAGGGGGGAGAATCGCCTCCCTTGCCCTGCTGGCCACACTTCTCGATGCAGTCCAGAAACAGTTGACTGTCTCGACTGCACACACACACTGCCAGCTCATGTTGAACTTTTCATCAACCCAGACCCCTTGGGCCTTTTCCTTAGGGCTGCTCTCCAGCCATTTGGCACCTAGCCTGGATTTGTGCTGGGATTGCACCAATGCAGGACCTTGCACTTGGCCTTGTTGAATTTCATGAGGCTGGCCTGGACCCACCTCTCCAGCCTGTCCAGGTCCCTCTGGATTGGCATCCGCACCCTTAGCAAGTCAACTGTGCCACACAGCTTGGTGTCATGTGCAAACTTGCTGAGGGTGCACTCCATTCCTCTGTCCATGTCACTGACAAAGCTGTTAAACAGCACTGGTCCCAGCACTGACCCCTGAGGGACACCACTTGTCACTGGTTTCCAGGTGGACATTGTGCCCTTGATCACCACTCTCTGTGTGCGACCATCCAACCAATTCCTCATCCAGCAGTGCTCCACCCATCAAGTCCATGTTTTTCCAATTTTGTGGCCAGGATGTCATGTAGTTGGAGGCCTGTATCTAGTGGAGTCCCTCTGTAGTTGATGCTGGGACCAGTACTATTCAATATATTCATCAACAACCTAGATGAGGGCACAGAGTGCACTGTCAGCAAATTTACTGATGACACCAAACGGGGTGGAGTGGACTTTTCAAATATCACGGAAAGTGGCTTGGCAGTGACAACAGCCAGCTTCCTTAGGACTCCTGGGTGCATCTCATCAGATCCCATGGACTTGCGCATGTTCACATTTCCTAAGTGGTCACAAACCTTGTCTTCACTTAAAGTGGGAGAGTCTTTGTCCCGCTGGTCTCCATCTTGTGGTAGTTAGGATGTGATACATTTTTATATATGTGAATGTAATGATCAATTTTTAAACCTCTACAAATGAAACCTTATAATATTTTAAGTGTGATCAGGAAATGCAATAATCCATATGATGCAGTTTCCATTTAGGAAATCATAATACTTAATAATACAGGATTCGCTCACCACTAGAAGAGAACTAATAAGTGCTTACTGTACAATGAAGTGCCACATTTCATTTTTACTTCAATATGGAGATAAATATTGATTATAACTGGGGGAAAAAAATAAAAACCTAAAAAGTCTCTCAGATCTTTAATGTCCATAATAGATAATGCCCATAAATAGATGAGACCTTGACTTAATGAGTTCTTTGACAGGAAGCACCTTTATCAGCAATTTCCCCTGACATCAGATCTGAAACAAAAGTCATCAATGGCTTTTTATTTATTTGTTTGTTGGTTTATTAATTTGTTTATTCATTGATTTAACTTGGCTCTCTGCCAATGTATAGTATCAGCATGGTAAAACCCAGCAGGACAGGAAAACAAATTAAACAATATACAAACTAAAGAGATCCACTGTGCTGAGTCATTTCTGACTCCAAAAGAACAGTACTGATTCACCAGAACCAGTGTGTTGAATTATGGGAAGTTTATTTTTAAAAATATTGGCAAAATTCAACTTTGTGGAGTTTAAGACATTGTAAGATCAAAGGGTAAGGTAATGTTGCTGTAAACCTAAAGAAATTTATGTATATATAAAAATATAACAAAGCAAATAATCTGGAAATGAGTGGATTATTTTTAGGACTTCAGAGGGATTTGGAATAACTGATATCTGAAAATTTAATCTTTAAGAAGGTGACTCAATTCTTGGAGTACACATAGGAGAAATTATGTATTAGTATTACCCAATTTCAGAATATGATACTAAACTTCAGTGTCCCTGATTCAATTTCCTGTTCAATATTTTTATAGTATAGGCATGCATCATGCAGATCTGCATACATAAATGCTCTCTGTGTCACACACATGTATGTAAAACAAAGTATCCACATTCTTCAGATATTTGATGGGTTAGAATGAGGGAGGGGAAAATAATGTAATATTTGTCCAATGTATTTAGCTTCAATTAGTTATACCTAGCTATAAGGAACCAGGTCACAATGTCCACTATAAAGACACTCCCACACACATCAGAATTTCTTTGTTCACATTCTTGAGAAATATGTAAGAAAGGTATATAGTGAAAAAAATCTACTGAAGAAAGTAGAGGCAAATCAGAGAAGTGGGAACAGTACAAAAAGGAAACAGATTCCTGAAGAAAATTAAAACAGTAATGAGTATTACAGGAACAAACTTTGGAAAAAGAAGCAGAAAGACAAAATTGGGAGTATTTCAACCCTGGAACATGAAAAGACAACAAGAGCATCTGGCATGATCAAAATAAAATCAACAAGCAGTGACATATGTTCCATAATCCTCAGTTGCACAAGACGAGTTCATATGAAATGTTTTCCTTTATGATTGACCGTCTAGGCTGCCCTATAGTGCTTTAGAATTATTTCATACAGAAACTTTTTCTTTCCCATTTGTGGGTTTGGAGGGTTGAATATTTCACATAATTAGTTAAGTGTTGTCAAGCCAGAGCAAAGCAGTGCAGTAGCTGGCTGACTGCCCAGAAGTAGAAATAGAATAGTAAAATCTTGCAAACAGGATAGAAAGAGAAGTTAAACAAGACACGGAACCTCTGTTTTTTTGGCACATACTCAATTTGGCAAACTGGGAAATTACAGATGGGAAGTGGGGGGAAAAAGAGAAAAAAGACAAAGTTCTGAACAAAATAAATTAAAAATATGCAGTCAGATAATTTTACAATATCCATCATTCCATCAATCTTTGGATAGCGGATACGGTATATGACGTACGATATATAATGAAAATGAATCCTTTCAACCTAGATGTTCCTGAGATAACAAAGCCAAAGAGATCAAGGAAGACATTATTAGATGCATTCATACTAAACCAACCTGTTCAGAGGAAACAGAAGTCAATTTGATTCTATGTTGAATGAGCAACAAAAGGAGAAAAAGATCTATACCATCTCAAAAATATAATAGTACCAACTTTTCTAATAAGTTGTGTTAAGACATTAAGTATTTGAAATACTTTTTTTTTTTTTAATGCAGATTGACATTCAAACTAGACTGAAAATTTTGACAAAAAAGAAGCTAATTTTGTCTATTTTTCTCATCACTCTTTCTCTCATTTTATGTAATGATGTGTATTTTTTCTGTTTCATAGAATCATAGAAAGGTAAGTTTGGAAGGGACCTCAAGGATCATCTAGTTCCAACCCCCTGCCATAGGCAGGGACACCTCCCACTAGTACAGGTCACTCAAGGCCTCGTCCAACCTGGCCTTGAACTCCTCCACGGAGGGAGCAGCCACAACCTCCCTGAGCAACCTGTTCCAGTGTCTTCCCACCCTCACTGTAAAGAACTTCCTCCTAACATCTAATCTAAATCTCCCCTCTGCCAGTTTAAATTCATTGACCCTAGTCCTGTCATTGCAGGACCTTGTAAATAATCCCTCCCCAGCCTTTCTGTAGACCCCCTTCAGATACTGGAAGGCTACTATAAGGTTTCCTTCTCTTCTCCAGGATGCAGAGCCCCAGCTCTCTCAGTCTGTCCTCATAGGAGAGCTGCTCCAGCCCTCTGATCATCTTTGTGGCCCTCCTTTGGACCTGTTACAACAGTTCCATGTCCTTCCTGTGCTGGGGGCTCCAGAACTGCACACAGTACTCCAGATGGAGTCTGATGAAAGTAGAGTAAAGGGGGCAGAATCCCCTCCCTTACCCTGCTGGCCACACTGCTCTTAATGCAGCCCAGGACTCAGTTGCTGTCTGGGGTGCATGAGCACACTGCCAGCTCATGTTGAGCTATTCATCAACCCAGACCCCCTGGGCCTTTTCCTCAGGGCTACACTCCAGCCATTCACCACCCAGCCTGGATTTGTGCTTGGGATTGCACCAATGCAGGACCTTGCACTTGGCCTTGTTGAATTTCATGAGGCTGGCCTGGGCCCACCTCTGCAGCCTGTCCAGGTCCCTCTGGATGGCATCCCTGCCCTCTAGCAAGTCGACTGTGCCACACAGCTTGGTGTCATCTGCAAACTTGCTGAGGGTGCACTCCATTCCTCTGTCCATGTCACTGACAAAGATGTTAAACAGCACTGGTCCCAGCACTGACCCCTGAGGGACACCACTTGTCACTGGTCTCCAGGTGGACATTGTGCCGTTGATCACCACTCTCTGGGTTCGACCATCCAGCCAATTCTTTATCCAGCAGTGCTCCACCCATCCAGTCCACGTTTTTCCAGTTTGGTGACCAGGATGTCATGTGGGACAGACTAATAAATCTCTTATTCAGGTCCAGGTAGATGACATCAATTGCCCTTCCCTTGTCCACTGTTGCTGTGATTTCTTCATAAAAAGCCACCAAATTTGTCAGGCAAGATCTGCCCTTGGTGAAACCATTACTGGTTACCACCAATCCCCTCTGCTATGTTTTCCACTTGCCTTAGCAGAGCTTTCAGCAGGATCTGTTCCATGATCTTGCCAGGCACAGAGGTGAGACTGAGTGGTCTGTAGTTTTCAGGGTCATCCTTTTTTCCCTTCTCGAAGATGGATATTAAAGATAGGTGTTTCAATTATGATAAGAAGCTACTTTGCAGTCCTACATTTTTTTGGGTTTTTTTGCCTTTTTTTCACCCCAGATCTCTTATATGAAGATATTTAAAACTTTAACAACTAGATTCTTGCCCTTGCTGTATCTTATCTGACTGTTCTAGAAGTCCAAAACATAAACATGGACTCTAATGACTCTAGATGGTATTTTCTTAATGCAAAGGTAGTGTAGGGCCCAAACATATTTCAATAGTCTTATTTATGTAGTCCAAACATAGAAGTAAGTCAGAGGTAAGAATCAGTGTCTTGGTGACGTGTTTCTTTATGCATAACTTGTGATGCTGTCACGAGTGTTGTCAGTATAGCTTTGGCAGTTAAAAGTAATAGATAAAGACATTTACAATTTGTTGTACTGGACATGAGCAAAACAAGAACTTGTTTTATTTTCCTCCCAAACTGCTAACCTTGAAATAAAAGAACAATCCAAAAGCCATATACATCTGACCCAACACCACTATAGATGTGTGCTGGGTCATTCAGCAATTCAGGCTATTTCTTCATACAGGGCACTTACATGAATATACTTAATGTTTATGTGCTAAACTTACCCACATACTATTTTTTTAAAAGATTACACATTTTAAAAAAGGCATTTTGAACTGTTAACTACATGTGTATACGAATAACTAACAAGTAGTGAGTGCCTATGAGCCATAATTTAGGATTGTTGCTGATATTAATGATCTCTATGTCAATCTTTTGATTTCTTAATCTCAGAATTTTTTGGGTAGCTACTTCTGTATATAATACAGATTACAGTAGTGCTGTAACACAAATACTGCTACAAATAAACTCATTTAAATCAGATTATTCAAGACACCTGACAATTTATTGAAAAAACTCCATCTGTGTCTGAAATTTGTGATTGAATTAAATCATGCATTTTGTGACTTTATAGCCTCCTGTGCTGTGAGGTGTATATTATCTGATTAGATAAACAAGCCAGTATACCATGAGAAGGGCTGCTTATATTGTTCCCTAAATTGCATAACAGCTACTATAAATTATGGAAATAGTTCCCTTTTTTAAATCTATTTTTTTATTAAAAGATAATATTCTCTAAGATCACCAGCAACTTCAGAGATAGGCATTTCTAAAACACTTGCAGAATCTTGGCATATGTTTTGATTCTATTCTGTCTGGTTACATTAGACTGTGTAATAGGGTGAAGGTTTTACCTACTATCACACTCAGGAGATTAAGCACAATATGGTCCTTCCATATGGTATTTGTGCCTAAAAACCAATGAGATTAGAATGCCTATGCTGAACATTACTCCATATGCTCATCAAAATAGCCCATAGGTCTTCATAGAACTAGTGATATTTTAGAGATTTAAATATCTTTAACAGTGCCTCAGAAAAAAAATACCTCAAGCACTGCCAATAATTATTGTTTCATACCCTACCCCTCTCCCCAATTATGCTATTATATATTATGCTAATGACTGTTTTGTTTGCTTCCAGTATAGATTTTCTTCTAAATGAACATAACTATTTCACTTCTTTACTGGAAAATGTATGTTCTATTTAGGGAGAAATAGTCTGCTTTGAATTTTACCATACAAAAGCATACCATGCTAAAGCAGAAAAAGAAAACAAAATCAGACTGTTAATACTGTTGTCTTTGCTGGATACTTCAGTACATTAAATCTTTGGAGTCACATCTAATGTTCTGACTAATATTCTTCATATTTATTAATGATAATGAAGTCATACAACAACATCAATTTTATAATTTATGGACTAGAGAATAGGAAAAATCACAGGTTTTGGATAGCATGTGTACAACTACAGGAGTAATGTCCACATCTCTCCCACAGGAAAAAATTCTCATCCTGCCAACCTTGAGTAACTAGTGTATTCTGAAACTTATACATTAATTTCTTAACATTTTCCCGTTGTCCACCATTTTAAGAAAATTACCCAACAAACCTCTATATTTCCTTCTATCTTTGGTGAAACTCACAATTTTCTTCCTTTCCAGTCAGACCATGGTGAAAGGGTAAGAATACTAAAATCATATTCTGAAGGCAAAGAGACTAAGACTGAGGCTAGAACAGTAACAAAGAAGTGAGTTAGACATCCTCCTCAAGGAAGGTAATCTTTAGATAGCTTTTACTTTTGTGTAGCTTATAGTAAGACTTTGTCTTATCCCAAAGTTGTCTTCGCAGCCTTTGCAACTATTTGGAGTTTTGTTTGCTGCATTTTGGGGGGAGAAATAAGTCTGTTTTCCTGTTGGTCGTGATCATTTCTCTTGAAAGTTGCTTGGCACAGAGGTATCTGGGGATACTGGCCAACAGCCAGCCAAACATGAGTCAGCAGTGTGCTCAGGTGGCCAAGAAGGCCAACAGCACTCTGGTCTGTATCAGCCATAGTGTGGCTAGCAGGATTAGGATGTGATTATCCCCTTGTACTCAGCATTGGTGATGCTGTATCTCAGGTACTGTGTTCAGTTTTGCACCACTCACTACAGAAAGGACACTGAGGTGCTGGAGCCTACCCAGAGAGGGGCAATGAAGCTGGTGAAAGGTCTTGAACAGAAGTCCTGTGAGGAATAGTTGAGGTAGATTGGGTTCTTCAACCTGAGGTAAAAGAGAGTGAGAAAACATATCATTGTGCTCTGCAACTACCTGAAAAGAGTTTATAGTGAGGTGGGGGCTGGACTTTTCTTCTGAGTAAAAAGTGATAGGGTGAGAAGAAATGGCATTAAGTTGTGCCAGAAGAGGCTTAGGTTAGTTATTGGGGAAAATTTCATTACTGAGTGGGTCATCAGATACTGGAACAGGCTGCTCCGGGAAATGGTGGAGTTGTTAACTCTTGAGGTGTTTAAAAGGTGTTTGGATGAGGTGCCTGGGGACATGATCTAACATTTGTCTATAGGGAAACATTAGCTTATGGTTGGACTCAATGATCTTAACATCTTTCCCAACTAGGCAATTCTACAGTTTTATGATCTGTTGCTTTTTTCTCTTAGCTGTTTTGGTTTGGGTTTTTGGTGTGTGTTTTTTTGTTTGTCTTCTGTTGTTTGGGTTTTTTCCCCTGTTTGTTTTGGGTTTTGTTATTTATTTTTTTCTAGATGGATATTGAGTAGAGTGGTGATTTCTGCTCCACTATTTTGAGTCTCACTCTTCCATCTTTATCTTTGGAAGACATTCACAGATCAATTCTCTCTCTCTCCAGCTCCTCTGACCCCTGTGAAAAGACAACATTAATAATATATTTGTATCCTTTTTATTCTTCTCCTTACCAGGGAAAATAGTCAAAACTCTCTTGCTGCAACAGTATTAATTTGCACTGGATCCTCAGACCAACACATAGTGCAATATAGTTTAATTTGCAAAGATTAACTTCTAAAATGTTTCAAATAATCTAACCAGAGAATGATTATTTCAAATCCTAGTCAGAAGGCATTTATAATTTTCTGTTTGCTTTCTAATTATGATACATTTCAAAACTCACTTATGTCTTTTTCACCAAGACTGTTTAAGATACAGTTTATTAACATTCTGTCATCTCATTTAACAAGGAGCAAAAATGTGAACACAAGGAACCCCTGATACTAATAATGATAACTGTCATTTAAAACACCTTTATGTGTTTTAAATAAGATATTTAATGGTTCTTTGATAGATATAAAGATCTGATATTCAATTTGAATGTTGTGTTTCTGAATTACTGTATTACAGAAGGAAATATCAACACCCCATTAGTTTAAGAAATTTTTACTTTCTACTACTAATCTTACATGGAAAGGAAAAAAAAAAAAGATTGTTTTACACATCATTGCCATCTTTACAACAACTTCCTTTCAATGTCGCTTGCAGCTATCATTTAGGAGTAATGACAGAGTGGGTTTAAAAGAGACCATCCCATCATACAGTATGTATCTAGCAATTTTCCTTCTCTGTCTTGGATCTTAAAGAGGATTTTCTTTTTCAGTTGACTGTTTCAGCTATAAGAATTCAAACTTAAATTTCTTTTTTACTTTAACTTGATGACAGAAAATTGGAGTTATTCATGCTTCTATTCAACAACAGTTATTTTATAGTATTTTTCTAGATCTGATGCATTTTTAATAGCAATATCAGTACAAAGAGACTGAAAGTAACACAACAGGGATGTGGAAGTCAAATCAATATAACAGATTCACAGAGTATTCAAATAGAAGACAATTTTATCTGCAAATAAATAAATAAGTAGATACACAGTAAATAAATAAACCAATGAAACTTCAATTTTTACACAATTCTTGCTTTTAGTTTTGGTTATTCTGTGATTAAAAGAAGATGAAACATCCTACCTTGCTTTATTCGTGTTAACAGTTGAAATGGTATTTAAAAATTTTAGAACTTAAAAGCATAGATCCAGAATCATAGAATCATAGTGGTTGAATAATATCTTTAAGATTACTGAGTCCAACCATTGCCTATCAAGTCTGGTGATAAGCAATGACCGTTAGTACCACATCCATTCCTCTTTTAAATACCTCCAAGGATAGGGATTCAGCCACCTTGTGGGGTGATTTTTCCAGTCTTTGATAATCCTGTGATTTTCTCTAACATCCAATCTAAACATCCCCTGGTGAAACTTGAGACCATTTCCTCTCATCTTGTCACTTACTACTGGGTGAAAGAGACCAACATCCACCTTTCAGGTAGCTGCAGAGAGTGGTAAGGTCTCCCCTCAGTCTCTCTACAAACTAAACAATCCCAGTTCCCTCAGTCACACCATGTAAGACCCAGACCCTCACCAGCTTCATTACCCTTCTCTGGACCCACTGCTGCGCCTCATTGTCTTTCTTGTAGTGAGGGACACAAAACTGAACTCAAGGTATGACATCACCAGTGCTGAGTACAGGGGGAAAATCACTTCCTTAGTCCTGTTTGCTGATACAGGCCAAGATGGTGTTGACCTTCCAGCTCATAATCAGATGGCTGTCTGCCAACATCCACAGGCCTTTCCCTGCAAGTCATCTTTCCAGATATTCTTCCCAAAGCTTACAGTGTTGCATGGGGTTGTTGTGACCCAAGTACAGGATCCAACATCTGGCCTTGTTGAACCTTAAAAGTGAGCTGAGCCCATTGATCCACCCTGTCCAAGTCCCTCTGTAGAGCCTTCCAACCCTCAAGCAGCCCAACACTCCATGTCAGATTAATATCATTTGCAAACTTACTGAAGGTGCACTAACTCTCTTCATCCAGATCACTGATAAAGATATTAAAGGGAACTGATAAAGAGCCTTGAGAAAAACCACTAGTGACTGACCACCAACTGGATTTAACTCTATTCAACAGAACTCTTTGAGTTGAGCCATCCATCCATTTTTTTCCCACCCATTCTTAGTTAAGGTGTAAGGGTTAGTACATTACATTAATTTGACATGGTATTTAATTATATATTAATTTCAGAGACTTTTTTTGACACTTCACTCTGTCTGTCTAAGCTTTTAAAGCATGCCGTTTTCAATAAAGATCTTAATGTAAGTAGAAAAGTGGAAAGACTTGCAAAAGAAAACTTCAAGATCTGCTTTTGTGTGTAATAGGAAAGGCTTTTTGACAGTATGTCTATCTGAACAGTTAAAACTCTTTTATGCCTTATGTAAAGGACATACCAATACAAAGTACAGGAGTTGTGGTGGAGAGAAGTATCAGTAATTTAAAAGCTAAACTTGGGTGTTCTCTACACGAAAGAGCTTGGTGTTTAATTTTACTTTATACAATGAGCATGTCAGTAATTCAAGAGCCCAAGCGCTCCCATAAAACCTGTGAAACCTCAGCCTATTCAGGAAATGGGGTCAGTAAAACTATTATAAAGAAAATTATTTTAGAAAAGACTTCCTAGCTGGAAAATGGGTAACCAAGCTTGCACAAGACTATATGCTGAATTAAAAAAAAAAAAAAAAAAAAAAAAAAAAAAAAAAAAAAGTTTTAGGTGTTTTAACTCCTATAAAGTGTTTAAGACTAGTAGTGTATGTTTAGAACACATGATATTTTTGAGGTAAGACCAGGGTACATTTTCTTAACTAAAGGGCACAAGAAAACCAGCTGGTTGCTTCCAATAGCTTTAAACTCCATTTCTGCAAATGTATATTAACAGCCTTCAGAATTTGTCCTAGGTGTAGGTATCAACAACTAAACCCTTGCAGGTAGATTCTTTTTGCCTCATCTCTGGCAACATCTGAATACTACACACAAATGTGAGCAAACCCATTGGCTTGAATCCAGTTCTTTTAATGGAGCATTACATATAGAAATCTGACAACTTGTAATTCAGACTCTTTGGGGTGCATGAAGGTAATGAGATTCCTGTTTCCATATCCATTTTTCCCTGATGACAAATGAAGAGTAATTTTTTTCTCAAGTGAACCTCTTTCTTTTCATCAATTTGTAGCAGTTACTCTCTTTTCTCTGCCAGACTGACTAAGTTAATGTATTTCAATATTTAGAGACAACACTTTGCATTATCTATTTGGTTTGACATATTTATTTGTTGATGTAACGTCTGTATAAAAATATGTGGTTACAAAAGGTTATATAACTGCTGTTGTAGGATCTGTTGAGATTTTAGAAGCATATTTCACACTCAGAGCTACAATTAATGTACTTCTTTTTTCTCCTAAAGGAGAGAAGGAAAATAGTGGCTACTTTTTCCATGACTGGAAATCAAGAAAGTATTGTGTCTAAGAATCCAGTCTTGAAGGCTAAAGAGCTAGCTTCTAATCTTGTATACCTAAAATACAAACCAGGATTAGCAGAAGAAAATAAAAGTAAGATTGTGCCACCTCCACAGAAGCTTTGTTTTACAGTTTATGAGTCCAGCATACCCAAGTTTAGATTTAATATATCCCTCTCGTGGGACAGGGTAGAAACCAGGACTTCTATCTTGGCTATTATGCATGGTAATATATAAAGCATTTACCAAAAACTAAAAATGTCTTCAGCCATGAAAAGTTCTCATCAGAAAGCCTTGGAAACTTTACATCCATGGGCACTTTATATTTTCATACCAGTTTCAAATTAATTAGTAAGACTACTTCAAAAGCTTTAATCTAGGATATGGTTTTAAGAAACATGCATTAGACATTTCCTGTTTGCATTTCTATGTTCCTTGTTTAAAGAGTTCTTTTTTCTTTCATTGAAGACTGTTGACGGTCTTAATGTACAATATTGACAGAGCAATAAAAAAGGGAAATTGTGTTTCTGTCTGTATGCCAGCTTCATTATATTCTCAGTAATATAAAAAAAAATAGAGAGGATAAAGTAAAAGCAGCCTTATTCAAACTTAATCACAATTGCAACTGAAAGGTGATGAGGAACAAGTAGCATGTTCTTTTTCTGCTAAAAAATTGCCTGCAAAACACTGCTTCCCAAACCACGTTAATATCCTGTATTTCCCTTTTTCTGTATGCATGTTAAAATTGTCACTGGCAGTAGTCTGTTTCCTGTGAGTTTACATCTCTGAAATAGTGCAGTACATGTCCCTTCTCAATTACAGTATCAGAAAATCATATACTTTGAGCTATTAAATATTAACTCTCTAAGAAGTTTTCAATATTGAACCTGTTGCATCTACAAGTTGACTGATTCCATCTAGAGAATATTTTGAAGTATGAAAACATGAGCACCAGGAAAAAAATAAATCTTTCAAATGGCATAGCTTAATGTAGAGCTATATATCAAACCAGAACAACTTTCAGACCAGGATAAGTTTCATAGGCCATATTTATGTTTCATTAAAGACTTCAACTGAGAGATTCCTACACCAATGGCTGCAAATATCAAATGAGAGAGAAAAAAAAAAAGAAACAAACAAACAAACAAACAAAACTCCCCAAACAAATAAAAACCCAAATAGGTTCAGTGATATGAAACAAATGAGAAATATTTGTGTAAAATTAAAAATTTAGAAATGTCTGTAGATTGTAGACAGGTGCTCTGGCTGTAAAAATATATGTATTTTTTAATTCTCAGTAGTCACTTATTATTTTTTCTTTATATAAGAAAAAAAAATACACTTTTCTAACAAAAACATTCCAGAAATAGATCTGTTATTAAATAAGATTTATGAAAGGTTTTTATCAGAACATCCTTGAAACATTACCCACAGTCTGGACTCAGATGTCATGCTTTCTTTACAATATTTTACGCTTTATAAGAAATTTAGAAAAATCGAAACACTGAGTGGACAACTGCCTACGTTACCCAGGAGATAGAAAATGTGCATCCATCAGGTTTGACTGTCTGAACTTTGTGATGCTCTTTTACTCCAACTGCCTCATACTACATTTAAACTCTTTCTTCCAAAACTTTATTCATTTTGGTCTTTCAGACTAATGCTCACCAGGCCTGAAATTATTCACCTAAAATTTTGGAAAACTAATTTAAAATCTTTGAGGGCTTTAAAATTTTTGAAAAGCTTAAGGACCCCAGTCATTCTTGACAAAAAGAAACTCTGGGGCGTCCCAATTTTCCTTTCATCAAATCAATTAAATTTGCAGATGACACTAACTTGGGAGGTACAGTCAGTCAGGTCTGCCTGACTGTAGGAAGGCTCTACAGAAGGACCTGGGCAGGCTGGATAGATGGGTCAAGGCCAGTTGTATGAGATTATACAGGGTCAAGTACCAGGCCCCGCACTTGAGTCACAACAACCCCATGCAACACTACAGGCTTAGGTAAGAGTGGTTGGAAAGTCACCTAGTAGAGAAAGATATGCAGATACTGAACAACAGCCACCTGAACATGAGCCAGCAGTGTACTTAGGTGGTCAAGAAGAAGAACAACACCTTGACCTGTATCAGTAATAGTGTGGCCAGCAGGACAAGGGAAGTGATTGTCCCCCTTCACTCATCACTGGTAAGGTCATGCCTTGACTTCAGTTTTATGTCCCTTGCTACAAGAAAGTTACTGAGGTGCAGCAGTGGGTCCAGAAAAGTTCAATGAAACTGGTGAGGTGTCTAGAGCAGGAGTTTTAAAGAAGAAGGTTAGGGAACAGTGGCTGTTTAGTCTGTAGAAAGAAAGCCTGCGGGGAGACTACACCACTCCGCAATTACCTGAAAAGAGATGGTACTGAGGTGGATGTTGGTGTCTTCTGCCTAGCAATAAGTGACAAGAAGAGAGGCATTATCATCAAGTTGTACCAGGGCAACCTTAGATTAGATATTTAAAGGCACTTCTTCACTTATAAGTTTGTCTTTGGAGAATAGGTTCTCCAAAGAGGTGGTTGAATCCCATCCCACCTGTGAATAGATGTGGTACTAAGGGATATGCTTTAGGACCAGATTTGTTAGTTAATTGGTAGGTAAGTAGCTGGACTCAATAATCATAAAGGTCTTTTCCAACCATAATGATTCTATGATTTGAGAAGGAAAAGAAACTCTGTAGCTATACAGTGAAAACGCCACATTAGAAGATGCTTTCCAAATTCGTTGCTTACTTCATCCTGAGAATATTAAAGGGATATGTAAGGGATTTAGGACACACTTAATGTCTCCATTCTGGTAGTGCCAAGTGTAAACAAGGCATTTGAGAGTCTGATTATTTCCAGAAAACTTTATGAATTTTTTTTTGTTTACACTAGGATTTATTTTTTGAGTGTCATAAATTAAAATTATACCACACAGATTGGGAACCTGATCAGAGTGTGCAAGTTTGCTTGTTTGTTTTTTTTTCAAATGGGAAAGACTACATTGTAAAATATATCATCCTATAAGGGAATTGGAAAATAGTTTGAAATGGTACCCAAATCCAAGAACTTGGAATAATTTCTGCATTCTGAAATTATTTCCTGTATGTTTTCCTGAGGTATTTTATAAAAATCTTAGCCTTTTTGAGAGTTATGTGGCAACTGAGCAGAATTTTTAAGTCTACTTGTGCATTTTAACCTTCATTTCAGTCTCATTCTTCATAGCCAGTCCCTTCTAATTTAGTTTAGTGTGTTTTGTTTACTGCTAATTACTGTGATTGCATTGTGGTAGTGATATAAAAAAAGCTTTTGTGTGTAACTTAGATCAAATTACATTTTAAAACATTAAAACTGTTTTTTTTTTATAAAAATTTCTTTTCCTTTTTTTTTTTTTTTTTTTTTTCATGACTGGAAAAGAAGATGAGCAAAAAGAACTAGTTAATTGGCTCATTAAAGTATAGTTTCTGTCCCACATCATTGATGGTTGGGGAGTTACCCTCCCGCCCACATGAATTCACCAGACTAGACTCAGTCAGCTGGTAGTTAAGTAAGCTATATTTACAGCTTAGCACAATTCACAAGCATGTATATACAGGACATACACAGATATTTACAGCTATATACAGAAATACACAAGTTAAAAGTAATACAGAAACACAATACCGCCCCGTCCCCCAAATCAGAGTGTCCAGCAGGGGCTCCCAACCACCCTTCCACCTTCTTTCCACCCCCCTGTCTTATCCCAGGATCTGCCCTAGGCACAAGGTGAGTTGGAAGGATGGGCAGGGGAGGTTAGGAGTTGGTTAGTTGGGTTTTACAGATGCCAGCCCAAAGCAGTTAATGTGGCAGATGCAAGGGAGAAACACAGGTGCAGACTGCCTTATCTATGTTTGTGCCCTTGTTTTTATACATTTCAGCAAACCTATGAGTGAAGCAGACATCACCATTGTTTTCTTTTCACAGCCTATAATCGAATTAGTCTCATTAAAATATTCCTGTTAGCTTCAAACCAGCACAACATCTAAGGGAGGAGACACAAAAGGCATGCAAATGCTACGTGAAGAACAGACTAGGAAAATGTAAGAAAGCTGTCTGCCTGGAGTGTAAAGATCCAGAGGCAAATGAGCGCAGAGGTACAAGCAAGATCAAGACTGTACACAGTTTCAAATCTAGAGATTAAATTTCATGCACAAAACAAGCAGACTCAAAACTACTAGAATTTTGGCCACCACAACTGAAATTGTGGGAAAGGAAGACAAGTTACTATATGTGAAATGAGAAAACTGAACAGCAGACAGCAGTTTCCTGTAATTGAGATAAGAATATCTTATCTGGAGGGGTAGGAAAGAAAACATTAATTACATACAAATGTAAACCAAAAAGAAATCTATGTAAGCTAGAACATTACACAGTGAGATAGAGTAGCAGGGAGTTGCAAATGATTGTTAAAAGAGAATGAAAAAATGTGAAACCAGAATTTGAAGATAAAGATAGAAAGAAAAATTCAAGTAGTGACTTAGATTGTGTAAGGATATTTTATAGCCTTCTTTTTTTTGGGGGGGGAGGAGTGGATGAGGGGGAAAACAATTTTTTAAAGACTCAAAAAATTTACACTTTTAAGGAACATTATATTAATATCACTTGACTGCCTTTGGGACATAGAACTGCTTGAGAGACTCCAGCATATAGCCACAGAGATGATTAAGGAAATGGAACATCTCTCTTACAAGGAGCTGGGGCTCTTTAGCTTGGAGAAGAGGAGAGTGAGAGGTGACCTCATCAGAGTTTATAAATATGTAAAGGGTGAGTCCCAGGAGGATGAAGCCAGGCTCTGCTAGGTGACGCCCAATGACAGGACAAGGAGCAATGGTGGAAGTTGAGGCATAGGAAGTTTCATTTAAACATGAGGAAGTTTCATTTAAACAGGATAATTTTTTAAATTTTTTTTTTTTTTTGCTGTGAGGGTGACAGAACACTGAAGCAGGCTGCCCAGGGGAGTTGTGGAGTCTCCCTCCTCTCTGGAGATATTCAAAACCTACCTGGATGTGTTCCTGTGTAATCTAGTATAGGTGATCCTGCTCTGGCAGGGGATTCGAGTAGATGGTCTTCCAAGGTCCCTTCCTTGGGGAGTCCCTGACATTCTATGATTCTATAATTCTGTGATTCTATGGTTAACATTTATTACTCTTTCTAGTGCACTACCCCAGCATCCCTTTCTAAAGAAAAGGGGAGCAATTTTGTGGAATCATATACTGCTCACGTGCTCTCTCCTGTACACAAGACATTGACAAATCGCAAACATAATGTGTTGATCACATGCAATGTCCTTGACTTTACATAAAAGTCCGACTTGATAATGTTTAACTTTAAAAAAGAAAATAAAAGTAAAAAATGAAAAGGATAAAGAAAAACATCAAGATTCCTCTAAAACAATATGAAAAAAAAAGTCTGTTATAGAAAAAATTGAATGGGTACATTTCTGAAGGAATTACTGTGCCTGTCTCACACCTGAATATTATTGCACTGCTTCCTTATTAATATGGGAAATTCTTTTGTAAAATACTGTGTTCCTACATATATGGTTACCTATATTTTGGCCAAGAGCTATTTAATTTACTTTTTGGTTCTTTTAGTATCCCCAGCCTGGGAGCAGTTCTGCAAGGATGCTACATCCTTCTTGACAGCTGTGGGCACTATGACTTAAGCCTTTCTGATGAAAACATCATCTTTTTCACACCAGACCATTGTGTTGGCTGCAAAATAAATTAGCATCATCCTTTCAGCCAAAGAATATACTGGAATTGTGTGAAGTATTATTGCTATTGAACAAGACATTGGTGAAAGTTCATCTGGAGTATTCCATAGAGTGTCTATGGGAAAGAGTAAGTCAAGTAGCTTCAGAGAGGGAAAACCAGCAGAGCTGAGACTGGCTTTATCAGCATCTGATAATGAACACTATTGGAGGCAATACACTGATTTAGCTGAAAAGACCCTTGGCCTTAAGCCATTCATAAACTGATAGGATGCAAAAGACATGTTCATATTCTAGGCATATTTCAGCTAGCTTTGGATTGCCAAGTAACACAGGCATTGCAACAGAGAGCTTAATGCAAGATAAGGTCTCCAAGGAGCTGGAAGAACACCTGAACAACTGCCTTCCTTGCATTATAAATTCTGTAGTGTCTATGATGTTAACATAGACTACAGCTTACTCAGCCTAAAAAAGCGCTCTGAAGACTATCTGACAGCCTTCTCTGGAAAATACATGTGAATGAAAAATTCTCTTGCAACAAATGAATTTAACTTAATTAAGAATACACTTAAGGAAGGAAAAAAAATTCAAAAAACTTTATAGCTTTATTCCTCACTAGAAGAGGGCTTTAGAACTGCTTACTAAAATTTAAAAAAAAAAAAAAAAAGAAAAAAAAAAGGAGAAAAGATATGTTTGTAAGTTTTGAGTTAAAATTTGACATTATCAGTAAAAATATCTTTTAAGAGGTGAGGATAGATTCCAGGCAATGATATATGCATTACCCAGGATGTCCTTTGCAGACTTAGGTACCTATTTTAGGTAGAATTAATTTCCAAATAATTGTTACTAAGCATTATTAAAACGCACTGAAATGGCGGTTCATCTACTGACACAGTTTAAGGTTTAACCTGCCCTGTTTTACATCTAAGTTTCTATGTACCTAGGTAATACTGAGATTTTTAAGTAATTCTCAAATTATTTTTATCCTGGATCATTTTGTGAAGGAATGAAAGTGTTATCTGATTCTCAAAATTGTATGGGAAGCAACATTTCATATTTCATTTCTGTCTACCTGGTTAAACAACTGACTGGATTTCTCAGTCTAGTCATAATTTGCACCATAAATGAGTGACTTGGGCTAGGGCTTTATTTTAATAGTTACTAATTATTAAGAGAGATCAGTCATTGACTCCTTGAAATAATAGATATAAGATAACTTCTCTGGAGAATTTCAAGGCCTGTCTGGATGCATTCCTCTGTGATCTGAGCTAGATTGTATGGTCCTGCTCTGGCAGGGGGGTTGGACTCGATGATCTCTTTGGGTCCCTTCCCACCCCTGACATCCTGTGATCCTGTGAACTAGTATGTACCTAACAACTTGGCTGCACAGCTTTGGAATGAATACTTTGCTGAAGGGATGAGTGAATTGATTTTGTCATTTACTATAGGTTTCCAGCAAACATTCAATATGTAGTACTGACCCACGTAAAGACTATGAACTTTGTCATGGATGTTTATGCTTTGTCCTGGATGTTTATCTCCAGTGTTTTTGTTGTTGTTGTTTAGATTTGGTTTGTTGTTGTTTTTTTTTTCCTCCATTGTTTTAGAATTCCAAAGAAGGACCATACATCATCACACCAGTGGTGTCAAATTCATCTCAATACAGTCAGACAGCAACATTGTAGACAGGTTTTGAGTATGCAGCTGTGGAAAATTTACATTCAAATGACCAGCTATGTTATTAATTTGAAACTCTTTATCCTACAATTCTGAAAAGTCAGGGTATGAACATCATATTGCTTTTGTGAGGTCAGGTAGTACTCTCTTAGGAAAGGGTAAACTGAAACACAGCATTTTAATGTATTTCTGTGTGCTCTCTGAAGCTGTGTCAGAAAGCAGTAAAGTGTGATGATTAATTCTTGAAGTACCTATTTTGTAGTGGTTAATGCCAAATGTGATCACTAAGTCTACACTGTCAATTTATCTGTCAGAGAACAATGCATTTTACTCAGCGATGTTCACTCTGGGTTCTGTGATTTGTTCTAGGATAACTTACTTCATTGTTCAGAAAACAAATTGTTACTTAATAGAGGAAGGAGCAAGAGACAATGAAATTACATGCTAACGAATTAAACTGTTCCTGAGCAGAAGCACCAAAGTGTTGTTACCTACCCTTATCAGACTTTTAGAAGGCCTGGAAACAGGTTTTGCTCCACAACAAGCAAGCTCTTAGAAATATCTCAGATGCTACCTGTGAGTTTCTGTGACAAGGAATCATCAGCAGGTGTCAAACTACCTGTAGCTACTCTGTATTTGTGGAAAAGAGAGTTCAGTGTGTTTGTTTGTTTACAAGATCAATCTCTATCAAATGCCCTAAGTGATACTTGTGTGTCATCTTGTAAACTCTTATAACATTTAATTAGGTTTACTATATAATATAGTTACTACATAACTATATTACAATGTTGGATCTGCAATGTATATTCCCATGAAGTCAAGAGGTAAGGTGGTTTTGGTTTTGTTTTTTTTTTTTTAATACTGGTCCTTTACTCATTAAATGCTTAAGTGCATATGTAATGCTTCTCTCCTATAAAATACTTTTTCCATTAAATATAACAGAATCATAGAATAGTTTAGGTTGGAAGGGACCTCAAAGATCATCTAGTTACAACCCCCCACCACAGGCAGGGACAGCTCCCACTAGAACAGGTCACTCAAGGCTTCATCCAGCCTGGCCTTGAACACAAGTGTGAGATATAGACATAAGGATGACTGTCTGGCTATGTTGATCATCAATGCTTACTTTTGCTGGTACTGGCTGTGTCACTTCTCCAAGACTACAATCAGGACTTGGAGTTTCTGATTAACCTGAGGGACTCACTCAGAGGCAATAGTATAAAATTGAAACAAACAAACAAAGAAAAATGCTTCACTATGCCAAGTGTCAGTATTCACTGCTTCCTTCATTAATGTTAATCTAGGCCTTTAAGGAGACTCCTATATTTTGAAAATTTTGGAGGATTTAAACTTACAGGAAAATAATCCTTCTGCATGTCTGTTTAAACACCAGACTCAAGGGGACTCCCTAGTGCTATAATAGCTGCTGCTGTCTGTCTCCAAAGCTGACTGTTTAGTGCAATATCAGGACTCACAGAAACACCAACTGTTGTCTATTACAAATAAAATTTTCTCCAAAACTTTTTTTTTTTTTAAATTGGGTTTTTATTTGTTAGCTTGCTTGCTTTGTTTTCTTTCCTTATTCATATCACAAGCTAAAGTGACATGTACCTTATAAAATCAGAGTAGCCATGAGTAAACCTGGCAAATTTAGCCTCGAAGGACTCTTGCAAAGGTTCTAGGTGTTCTGCTTTTTAGCAGAAAGGTTCCTTTCGAGTACCTCTGGTGGGTAAGTGGCATAATTACTGCCACAAATCTCCAGTTTAAATTAGTTTACATTTCTGGATTTTGCTTAACTGTTTAAATTGACTGTTCCCGGTGTAAATAACCACAACTCTGTATTTGCATCTTGTAAATAATATTTCTGCTGAGATGCAATATTAATAAATAATTAACATATTTTTATTAATATATTTGTCTGGTTGTTAATACTGATAATCATGATTCATGTATTATCAAAATAAAATGTTAAATATGTTTGATGACAGATGGTTACTTTTAAAAAAAACAAAACAAAAACTATGAAAAGCCTCTTATTCCAGGCAGAGTATGTATATAGACTAGAACATGCACTAAAGAGCAATTACTACATGTTGAATTTGAGAAATGTGAAGGAGATGCCAAAATAATCTAATTCGTATGAAGGGAAGAAGATAATGAAATTAAAAGATTCAGAGATTTCCAGGGTAGAAGGGAATTAATTTAACATGAAGACTCTTACTGAAAATAAGCAATAGGATCAGTTATCACCCAAGATTTACATTAAACCACTATGCCCCAGTAACTGTAATGGAGGGGTAATTAATTAATGTGAGATGATTACTATTGTTTATTAATATTCAACATTCAGACCTCTCACCAAACCGACCACTAATTTTAATAATAATTGGTTCTTCACATCGGTCGTGGAAACTTTATACAGGTAATAATACAGGATCTAGAAATGACTAGTAATAATATAACATTAATTGAACTCAATTGAACTGGAAGAGAAGGTTCCTGTGGTCAATGTACTGCTTGTGGTCAATACACCACTTGCCCACTAGGTGGACTCAAGGAGCTCCTTTTTGCTTTAAGGCAGAAGGCAATGGTGAATTCCAAGAGGCTTGAAGTATTTACTCACAAAATTATCTCCCAACTTGTCGGGCTAGCGACAGCTTCACACATTACCCAAACACTTTCAGGGAATTCTGTTACAGTCTTGTCATCTACTGAAACTTCTGATTCTTCCCAGGCTTCAGAGTACTGGGGAAAGGAGGTAGACTATCTCTGACCTGGTCCTAATCTCCTCTGGATGATCTGTGTATCTCCAGGACTTCCTGTCTTGACAGGAGACTTTCAGGTGCAGGCAGGATGTCTTGCAATATGCAGTCTCAGCACAGTGTCACACTGGCTCTGCAGACTGATTGCATGGAGGTATTTAGAGCATGTTCCTAGTAAACTGGATGCAGGCATTTTCCAGGCAGTCCAAGATACAATAAGGCAGTAGCAAACACGAATACAGCAGCAGAGCATGTTGTGCCACCTGTTCGTCTCCTTTTATCAGTACAACCTATGGGCCTTTGGACATAGAATAGCCAATCAGAAAGGCAGTTACTTGTGTAACTTCACCTATTAGGTGAAGCCATAGGCTTGCATTACCCTCTTTAGGGCAGAACACAGGCCTTGCACAAGGCATACGCAAGCCACATGTGTGTACCTTGTTTACCACAGGATGCAAACAACTCTGGGCAAGCCAAAGTCCTTAGACTCAGTGGCTTTGGGGTTCTTTGTTTTCTTTGCTGTGATTGCTTCTCCCCAGAACAGAAGGAGGGAGAGCATAAAAATATGTCTGGGCAAACCACGACAGTTATAAACCTGTTTTGGCCTGCTTAGGCCTGCCACGACAGTAACCTAGGACACTAGTTACAGCAGTTACGACATTAGTCACTGGCAGCAAGGACATAATTTGTTGCAGGGATGCTGTTCTCTGTAGAAATAGTCAGTTAATCAAAAAACAACTTCCCTTTTCCCCAAATAAAATACTTCTCTGAAAGATAGAACTAGTTAATAGATCGTTTTCAGTAAACCATGTTAAATGGGTTGTTTTTGAATGAAAAGAAAAAACATTAATTCTTTCAGTTATTCTGATTAATTTGCACCTATTAAGAGAGCTGATGTGAATAACAATGAGATTTCTTATTGATTGATTGTGACACTGGAATAAATTGGACATCTTGCTTTATAATATTTATCTACATGGAATTACAACTGATTCAAAGTAAGTGGAGTTAATTTTCAGGTATTTGGATTACTTTTTTACATATATTTAACTCTATTAATGTGTTGAGTTAGGATCTTTCTCACACACACACACGCTTATTTGGAAACAGCGAAGTTGCAGGTAGATGGTCACACAACTGCCCCTGCTACCTCCACATCCCACTGCGATGGAAAGGAAAATTGAAAGAAGGTATAGCTTCATGGGTTGAGTTAAAGAGAGTTTAACAGGGCAACACAAAAGGAGAAGAAACTGGAATAATGATGATACTGATAAAATAGTATATGAAACAAGTGATAATAGCAGTCTCCTGACTGTGCTGGCTCAGTCCATCTACCTAATCCAGCCCTGACATAGCCACTTACTTAAAACACCTGCATTTTTCCCAGCCAGCCTTCCCCTTACACAGGTGTGATGTCATTATGGTATTGAATATTCCGTTAGCAGGTTCAGTTGGCTGTCTTTGCTGTGGCTCCTTCCAGCTTCCCATGAAAAACTAAAATGCAAAATAACCCTACCCTAACCAAACCCACACAGAAACATACAGCAGTGTGAGAAAACTGTTACTTGTTTAAAGTTGCCAAGCCACACTGAAATGCAATTAAAATGCTCATGTAGAAAAAGACAGAGCTAGCTTTGAAATTTTGTTACTTGATAAATTTCTGTAAGTGGAAATATGAAGATAAAAGTAATCTATTACTTCAATGTGTTATTTTACTTCACATCTGTTCATGAAAAACCACATTGTTTCTAATCTTAAATTTTCAAACTAAAGCAGATTATCAATAACTTTTCTCTCTCTCTGTAGAAGAAATACCTGATGTGTAGAAAGACTGCATCATTTTTATTGCACCATTTTTTTCCCCCCAAAGAAATGAATGCAATGTAAGATATACATAGATAACTAGCCCCCTAGCCTGAGGTGAAGGATTGTATCCCTCTTCTAAATGTACAGACTTTCAGAACAATTTTCCTGTATGAAATTATATTTCAAGGAATTATTTAACATATTCAAATTCCTCAGATTATCTTTTGCTCACATAAATGTTTTGTGTCCACTTTGCAAGTAAATTTTAATTGTCAATATATTAATTTTCTCATTTCTCGCACTTGTTTCCTCACTTTTCTCTCTTCCATGCAGTCTTTTGCCCTTTTCTAAGCACATTTTCCCCAAGGTACCACCAACTTTAAGGGACTCGGACATTCCCTGTTGTGGGTTGCTTGGAGTCAGCTGGAAGTAATTGTGCCAGCACAGGGCAGCTCTGGCATCTCTTCACAAAGGCCAGCCCTGCAGTCCCCGAATGGTGGCATTTTGCCACACACAGTTGATACAAGAGCATATATATATGTAAAGTATAAAAAGTGTATAAAGAGTAGTATTCTATGTATGAAGTATACTATACTAAACTATTTGCTTGTGTATGAGTGTGTGTGTACACACAGATAAGTAGAGAAAAGCTGGAAAGAAGAATAGATGGATGTTGCTACTAAGACATAATCAAATTCTATACTTAAAATTAATGTTAAATGGGGAAAAAAACCAACCAAACAAAAAGAAAACCCAACAAACCAACGCACAACCAAACACTTAAATGGTTGCCCTCAATTTAACTTCAGGAGTTAACTGAATTATCTTGAGAAGTAGGACAAAGTATACATTCTGATGAAAAAACAAGAGGGAGTAAACATGAATAGGAGAGATGTCCTTTATATTTTTTAAAAATTAAAAGTACATTCAAGGTATCATCTAAATCCCAATCCATCAAAGGGAAGATGAAGTTTAGTTCTGTAATTAAGTGGGATCCTGTTAATGCCTAATGGTTTGTTTCGGAGTATCTTAAGCAATTCGTCTCACCAGTATCAGGAAGACAGAATTGTTTCTACTTGAGGCTATTTCAGAGAAGTCAGTCTTCAACATCTCAGAGTGTTTAAGCAACATGGTAGTAGTTATTGTTTTATTTTACCTTGTTTTTGTTGTTGTTGCTTTTAGGTTTTTTTCAACATTTTTTACTCAAGTAAAAATAAGTAAAAAACACTCAAGTAAAAGTTTCTAAAAATGTATACCATAAGTATGGTCTACCTGCACAAAATAAAATATTAACACACATAAGTGAAGTTTGTTTATTATAGTATCATTTTATCTGTATCACCTTCATTCAAGGCCTGTCAAAGTCAAAGGAAAGAATCTAATTATCTTCTAATAAGTTTGGGAGAATTCTTATATGTGATTGCAACAGGTTGCTTCTTGTCAGCAATCATTAGCTATGAATTCTGCCTGCTGTTTAACACCAGACCTCTGAAATTCAGTTTTGATTATAATCTAATGGGAAAAAAATTATCTCAAGTTTCTTTAACCCAGTAGAACTTCCTTGTCCTGATTATTTTCCCAAATAAAATGTATCTAATTTTTTTGAACCCTTACACAAAGAAATTAATAACTCCATTTTAGAAAACAATTTTCAGAAATGACAAGAAATAATAATATAAAACTCTTATGAACAATGTTTTTATCCACGTTTAACCTTGGTTACTGCAATATCAATAGAAGAATATTTCACCACGTGCACACAAAAAGTATCTCACCTAGCAGCTCAATTGTTAAACCAAAATTGTCTTGTCCTTATATGTCATCTTATTGGTTAATCAATATATGCAGTCAGTGGCATTGAATGATTTGATATATTTTTCCTATTCAAAATGTCTTAGAAGGCTGAATTTTCAGAGTGGACATTCAGAGTTTCCTCAAAAAACTTTTTTAAAATGGTGTCTGAAACTGAGCCCCCACTATTGAATGATCACTATAACTAATTAAAAAAAAACTAAAATACTTTAATAACTTCTTAACATTTATTATAATATCTAGAGTAAATTTAACCCTGTAACTTTTTTTAAAATACATTATACTTACAAACATTTTGAGATACACCTCCAACATGTCCACTCCGACATTGTCCAATAAGCTTCCCTTTCACAGTTTCTGCTTTTCCAGATAATAAAATACTGTATAATGCTCATTTTGTTCCTTACCCTGAGAAAGTGAAAGAAAACACATGGAAAGGCCCTTGATTACTAAAAGTTGTTTATGGGAAGGTCTTCTAATTTTTCTAGTGCAAGCAATAAATGATTAAAAGTTTGATTAAGAGAGAATATTTCAGTTAATCTGATTGTATACATATTATGGAGTATCTGATCTCTGGTGAATAAAGCTCTTTTGATATTACTTAAAGGTAAAATTTCAAAGCAGTTCAAAGATGTTTCACTCCTGTTGATGTTGACAAGAGTTGTCTGACCAAAGTCACATACACTGCGTTTAAAATTCCCCCTATTAATTAAGAAACTAGACTTCAGAAATACAACCTACAACTTAAGATGTCCTGGAATAAAAACATCTGTTTCTACAGTCGCTACACTGTATTCAGTGTTCTTGGTGTCTTACAAGCTTTGCCCTTAACAATTCTTGTCATTTCAGAGAAATCGAGTGCCTTTATAACTACGAGTGGATCCATTTAGTAATTTTGCTTGGATTTAAAAGAAAAAAAAGAAAGAAAAACAAAAACCAACAACAAAGGCACTTTAAACAAATATCAGTAAAAACAGGAAAAAAATATTATTTTCAATGTGTATTTTCAATGTATGGCTTCACAACACATTTTCCACATATTTTGTCATCCAGGTGCCATTTTTCAGCTAAAGTTAATGGCAGAACATCACTTTAAAATAGAATTTTGGGGAGGCGTGCATAGAATTAAATTAAGGTTTATAGACATAAAATCACAATACCTTTTCACATTAAAAAACTGCACAATTGAAACTCTCAGCTAGCATGGGGCAACTTTTCTTAATGCTGGTACTCTTACACTGGTGAATGTACTGTAATGCATGTATGTTAATACAAATTTTCTTCTATTTAAGTAATTTTAAATTGAAAATGACTGTCAAGAATACTCTAGCTCCTATCTCCTGGCAAAAAGCAAATAAAGAAACAAATACACAAACCTATAAATCTATGTATTCTAAAGTAGGACATTATTTGAGATTGATATGCTGACGCATCCGTGATGGTTGTGTCATTGGTTTAAAGCTGAACAGAAAAATTAAGTCATTTTGCTGGAAGTTGAAAGCTTTTTGTTTGTTTTTCTGCTTTAATGAGGAGGCTCCCAAAATAAACTTTAACATATGATCTGTAATAATGTCCCTGCTCAGTTGGGAGTGTCTCTGTCTTGGAGTAGTTCTTTTTCAGCACAAATTTGCTACACAGGGCCAGGCCATTAGTGGAGCACTCTTTTACATCTCTGCAATGCCAAACCTACCCATCCTAGCCTTACTCTGATGTATCTAAATTGCACAAGGTGTCTTTATGAAAGAAGCTAAATAAAATTCTAGGTGACAGATGCATACATTGCTGAAGTTCATGAGGGTGAATCTTACTCACTATCAGACTTATGAATATTCCTAAAAGTTACTTGTTTCCCTTATACTTGAATTGTTCATTTCCACTTTGCACTGTCATAGAATCATAGAATCATAGAATGGTAAGGTTGGAAGGGACCTCAAGGATCATCTAGTTCCAACCCCCTGCCATAGGCAGGGACACCTCCCACTAGTACAGGTTACTCAAGGCCTCATCCAATCTGGCCTTGAACACATCCAGGGAGGGAGCAGCCACAACCTCCCTGGGCAACCTGTTCCAGTGCCTCACCACCCTCACTGGAAAGAACTTCCTCCTAACATCCAGTCTAAATCTCCCCTCTGCCAGTTTAAGCCCATTGCCCCTTGTCCTGTCATTGCAGGACCTTGTAAATAATCCTTCCCCAGCCTTCCTGTAGGCCCCCTTCAGATACTGGAAGGCTACTATCAGGTCCCCTCGAAGCCTTCTCTTCTCCAGGCTGAAGAGCCCCAACTCCCTCAGCCTGTCCTCATAGGAGAGCTGCTCCAGCCCTCTGATCATCTTTGTGGCCCTCCTCTGGACCCGCTCCAACACTTCCATGTCCTTCCTGTGCTGAGGGTTCCAGAACTGCACACAGTACTCCAGGTGGGGTCTGACGAGAGCAGAGTAAAGGGGCAGAATCATCTCCCTTGCCCTGCTGGCCACACTTCTCTTGATGCAACCCAGGACTCGGTTGGCTGTCTGAGCAGCATGTGCACACTGCAGGCTCATGTTGAGCTTTTCATCAACCCAGACTCCAAGGTCCTTTTCCTCAGGGCTGCTCTCCAGCCATTCACCACGCAGCCTGGATTTGTGTTTGGGATTGTGCCTACCCAAGTGCAGGACCTCACGCTTGACCTTGTTGAATTTCATGAGGTTGGCCTGGGCCCAGCTCTCCAACCTGTCCAGGTCCCTCTGGATGGCATCCCTGCCCTCTAGGAAGTCGACTGTGCCACACAGCTTGGTGTTATCTGCAAACTTGGTGAGGGTACACTTGATTCCTCTGTCCATGTCACTGACAAAGATGTTAAACAGCACTGGTGTCTTCTCGCTGTTGTTTGTCCTTTTGTTTCAGTCTCATACTCATCTCTTTCTACCAACTCAGTGAACATTCTAGACATGTCTTTACAAGAAATTTTCCATTATTTAAGCTAGAAAAACACTACAGAGAGAAACTGATCACCAATAATTAAAATTATGTGAGAAAAACAATGTATAACTTTAAAATAAAAACAGCATATTGAGATTTGGCCAAGATCATATAATTTGTAATATCTGTAAGGACAACTTCAAATACTAATGTGTTTACCATAAATAGAGTTCTTTTAATGAACTCTCATACAATGAGACAATTTTTAAACATCTCTCTCATTTCCTGATAGTTCAGCTGCTTCAGCCTTTACGTGTTTGAAAAGAAGGTTCTTTTGACATTGTAGGACATAAGTTTTATGTCTTATAGACATAGAAACAGTTAATCAATCTTCTGAAACACAAAACTGTATTTTGTCCTTTGTGTTCGAATAACAATTAACAATTTTGAACTAATTTTTCTTTAACATCACACACATAGACACAGAGAGAGAAATCAGAGTTTTGGAGTTCCTGGAAATTACTTTTTAAAAAATTATTTATTTTTAAAAATTTTATTTTAGAATCCATCATGTTTTCTCCCTGAGTGGCATTATACCAATGACACACTGTCTGCAAGTGAATGTACATGATAGCTTTGTCCTTCGCTTTTTTGTTTTTACTACCTGTTTAGGTAATCAGTACAGTCTGAAAGCTATTGCTAATATCAATTAAATCGGGTCAAAAGCATAACAGCAGGAAAAAGAGATCAGTCAGTTACCATATGAAAACCCAAGACGCTGGGGCACCTTATGGTATGTGCAAACAATTCACTATACAATTTCTAGAGAGAGGAAACTGGCATACTGTTGAATACTGTTTTCCTTTGGGTAAAATTTTAATTAAAAAAGCAGCATGGATACAGGTTTTAGATCTTCACTATTCAAATAGCGGAGATAGCTGTCTGAATTTTAAAATCTTTTAAAGTATTTCATTTAAAAACACTACTGTTATCTCAGTCTTAAAACTGTTTATAATTTGATTCACTAGAATTTATGAGTCAAGTGAAACCTGAGGTACATAACAGCAAAATCTTAGAAGGCATGTTGCAAATATGCATATTGAAAATATGCAATGACTTCTCCTCCTGGAGAAACTGGCTGAACATAGCTGGGATGTATGGGTGCTTCTCTGGATTAAAGACTGGCTGGATGCTTGACCTCGAAGGACAGTGGTGGTGAATGGAGTTAAATCCAGTTGGCATCTGGTCACAGGTAGGGTTCCCTAGGGTTCAGTATTTGGGCTAGTTTTCTTTAATATTTTTATCAATGACTTGGGAGAGAAAATTGAGTGCACCCTCAGTAGGTCTGCAGACAACACTAAACTGGGTGACTGTTGATCTGCTTGAGGGTAGGAAGACTTTGGAGAGAGATCTGGACGGGCTGGATTGATGGGCTAAGGCCAGTTGTATAAAGTTTAACAGAGCCGAATTCTGGGTCCTGCACTTAGATCACATTGACCCCATGCAGTTCTACAGCTTTAGGGCAGAGTGGCTGGAAAACTGCTTAACGGAAAAGGACCTGAGGGTGTTGGTTAACAACTGGATGAACATGAGCTAGCTGTGTGCTCAGGTGTGCTCCATTGCCTAAGGCAGCCAACAGCATCCTGGCCTGTATCAGGAGTAGTGTAGACAGTGGGAATAGAGAAGTGACCATGCCCCTGTACTTAGCACTAGTGAAGCAGTGCTTCAAATGCTATGTTCACTTTTGGGCCCCTCACTACAGGAAGGATATTGAATTGCTGGACCGAGTTCAGAGAAGGACAGTGAAGACAGTGAGGGCCTGGAGAGCAAGTCTTACGAGAAGTAGCTGAGACAACTAGGGTTGTTTAGTCTGAAGAACAGAAGGCAGAGAGGAGATCTCATTGTATTTTACAACTACCTGAAGGGATGTTGTAATGAGGTAGTGGTTGGTCTCTTCTCCCTAGAATCAAGTGACAGAATGAAAAGAAATAACCTTCCGTTGCTCTAGGGAAGGTTTAGATTGGATATTAGGAAAAATTTCTTTACTGAAAGGGTGGTCAAGCATTGGAATTGGTGGTGTAGTCACCATCCCTGGAGGTGTTCAAAAACCATGTAGACATGGTTCAGGACATGGTTTAATGGCCATGGTGATGTTAGGTCAATGGTTGGACTCAATGATATTTTGTGGCTTTTTTTTTCCAGACAAAACAATTCTGTGATATTTTATGATTCTATGACTCCTCCTGGATCAGTTTTTAAAAGTAAAGACTTGGTTTTTTATCTAAGGGGTGAGGAAAGGTATCTCTTTATTACACAAATGTGCCACTATTCACAGTGACCAAAGGTGTCCAGAGTCTTGAAATTTTTCTGCCACTCACCTGAGTGTGATGATATATATTTCTGTTTTACTAAGGAGGCATACAACTGGATACTCCTGTATTTATACAGCTCTATCATATAGCACAAACAGAGAGAAAAGGTCACAGAGGGGATGTGTCTGACCCATGAGCTGTATTTATACACAAGCAATTCTCTGCATACTCTTTTACCACTCTTCTCCACTGCATTCAGGGTCACATTCGTATTCATATAATAAATTTGTGTAAACACAGTTCCATCAAGATATACTGTAGCCAGGGGTAAATGTTAAAAAAAAAAAAAAAAAAAAA
>VWZE01012524.1:94515-135774 GCA_013396675.1 Eubucco bourcierii | reverse complement strand
AAAAAGAAAAAGAAAAAAAGAAAAAGAAAAAAAAAGGAAAGAAAAAAGGAAAAGAATATACATTTTCTGTAAAAACTATTTTTCTTTTCTAGTTTAATATGGTTACTAGAGGCAAATGAGCACTTAACTGACAGCCTTTCAATTTGTGAGGTACTATACCGTTGTGCAATGGGTAAAAGCTTCATTAACTCTGATATCCAGAGCCTGGAGGTATAGACAGTAAAAGAATTTTCTTTCTTTCTTTCTTTTTAAGCTAATGTCAGTTTGTGCTTACCTTTGGATATATGAAGATGTGATACTTGCTTCAAAAGCACAGAAATGTAAATACAAAATTGGAATAGTCTCAGCATTTTAAAAAGTCAACAACATAACCAGAGCTAATACAAAGGACTTACCTTCCTACTTCTGAGATACAATAAACATAAGCATAGAAATATCCGTGATATATGGACAAAAGAATAGTGTAATTTGATTTTTTTTTAACTCACTGTAATTTGCAAGCATATTCTGTATATAAATTACACTTCAAGATATATTCATTACCCCTATTTTTAACATTTAAAAGTTTGACTTCTATATCTGAAGCAGTCCTGTATGCTACATTTATAGTGGTTAGAGGCACACATACATGAGCAGGAAAGTTATTTCAGTGTCTAAACTTATATTTAAAGTTCAGCTTTCAGGCATACCTCTGAGATCTTGCACATATCTGAGTTTGCATCCCAAACATACCTTGACTCCATGAATTGTGCAATCACGCACTATTCCTCTTTCAGTATCTTAGTTTCTTATTTCCAGAAAAACAAGCATGAAATGCCTGAATTGGAAGAGAGCTATGGAAGGGACCTCACCGGAACATTTAGTGGACCAAGATATCAAGTGATACACCTACATTTGCTATGGTATCAAATGTATATCACTCATGATGTAGTTGATAACAAGCTTCTGGAAATATCTATTTCTCACCATTGGTTGTCAGTGATAGAATCACTTAGGTTGGTAAAGACTTAAGATTATCGAGTCCATCTGTTAACCTAATTCTACCAAGTCCACTACTAAAGTATCTCACTAAGTGCCACATCTACACATCTTTTAAATACCTCCAGGGATGATGACTCAACCTCTTCCCTGAGCAGCTTGTTCCAATACTTAGAAATCTTTTCAGTGAAGAAGCATTTCCTTGTTGTTCAGCCTAAGCCTCCCTTGGTACAGCCTGAGGCTATTTCCTCTCATTCTATCACTTCTTGATAGGGAAAAGAAATTGACACCTGCCCAGCTACAACCTCCTTTCAGTTATTATACAGTGGGAAAGTCTCCCTTCAGCCTCCAAGCTACACAACCCCAGTTTCCTCAGCTCCGCTTCTGTGAAGGTTTGGGAGTTCCCCACCCCCCCACACTTTGTAAAATGACCCAGACTAGCACTCAGTCGGCTGGAAGTTAAATGATGAAACTATACTTACAGCTTTGCACAATGTACAGCAGATATTTACACTATGTACAGAATATTTACAGAAATATACAAGTAAAAGGTAATACAGCAACACAATTCCCCTCCCAGAAATCAGAGACCCCAGGAGGGGCTCCCAACCACCCTTCCACCTTCTCCCCACCCCTGTACCTTACCCCAAGGTTTGCCTTACGTGCAAGGTAAATTAGGAGGATCGGCCAGGGGCGTTAGAAGAAAAAGTGGTTAGTGAGGATTAATCAGCAGAGGAGCCAGAGCCCAGAAGCTGCTAGATCCCACCAGCAGCTCCTGTCCCAGCAAGTGACAGAGAGAGACTGACTTAGCTATTGTTTTGGTTAGTGTTCCCAAACAATTCTCCAGCAAGCGTATGAGTGAAGTAGACATCATGATGTTTTCCTTTCACAGCCTATAGTGTAATTTTCTCTACTAAAATATTCTAATTAGCCTCAAACCAGCACAGCTTCATAAAACTTCAGCATCTCTGAATCCATCCTGACTAGTTCAGACTCCTGGATTTAGATATAATCATTAAACACATTTTGAAATCTCCTAGGTATCTTTCCTAGATGCCACATGCTACCTGAGTAAGGCATATATTTTATCTCATCTGAAAGTCTCATTTAATTGTTTCAGTTATGGAATCATAGAATCAAACAGGTTGGAAGAGACCTCCAAGATCATCCAGTCCAACCTATCACCCAGCCCCATCCAACCAACTAGACCATGGCACTAAGTGCCTCACCCAGTCTTTTCTTGAACACCTCCAGGGATGTTGACTCTACCACCTCCCTGGGCAGCCCATTCCAATGCAAATCATTCTCTGTGAAGAACTTCCTCCTAATATCCAGCCTAGATCTCCTCTGCCATGACTTGAGACTGTGTCCCCTCATTCTGTTGCTAGATGTCTGGGAGAAGAGACCAGACCCCACCTGGCTACAACCACCTTCCAAGTAGTTGTAGACAGCAATGAGGTCACCCCTGAACCTCCTCTTTTCCAGGTTAAACAACCCCAGCTCCCTTAGTCTCTCCTCACAGGGCTGTGCTCCAGGCTTATCATCAGCTTTGTCACCCTTCTCTGGACACATTCTAGTACCTCAACATGTTTCTTGAATTGAGGGGCCCAGAACTGGACTCAAGAATCATATAGAAACATAAAATATTGCTAAGGAGGGGTTGAATCTGTGTTAGAAGTGAATTGTAATGAGTCCGATATAAAATTATTAAATATTTTAATTAAATATATAAAGAAAATGTCCCCAAACTTATTTACAATTAACACACACAGATTCTATTATGTGGTTGGTAAAACTATCTTTGCAGAATATATATATATATAATCAGACTGATTTATATGATTTTAGGAAAGGTTTTAGAAAATTTAAACTGGAGAGTCCTGCAGCACAAACTGCCGCTTAAAGGTTAAACGTAAACCTTCACAAACTTCAGAAAAGAGACTTAGTTTACTCACTGGTCAGAGTCTCAACATCTGTAATGCAAAAGTATATGTAGAATCATAAACAAGGAAAAATATAGTGGTGGTGATGAGGTGGGATTTTGCTGCTTGCATAGCACCAAAGGAGCAGGTTGCCTGAGGAGACCACGGACACGAGGCAAACCTTCTGTGGTTCTCAGGAGGCCATCACAGCAGTCAACCACCTGGGCAAAGCAGGATCTGAGTTTACAGGCTGGAGCAGTCCTATCAGGCACTGTGTATAGCAAAGAGGTCAGCTGTTGGGCTGGAGCGGCAGGTTGGCAGGGCCCTGAGTTGCAACTTGTCACTAGGACCATTGCTAGGTTGCCACACAGACTCGGCCAGAGTCTAATGGACTCAGGCTGGGCTGAGCTCAGGAGGGCAGCTGTACCCCAGTGCAGGGCAAACCTTTCAGTCCCTTGGCTCAGTGTGGCAGACAGGCAGGGTCAGGTCTGCTGTTCATGGGGGAGGCAATTTCCCAGCTACATGCAATACAAAGCATGCAAGGCAAACAGGTAGAGGACAAAATAATGGTGGCAGCAGCAAACAAACAAGCTGGCCAGGGTTTTAAGCATTTTGACTAGTGTCTTTGATCAACAGCGACAGATGAAAACACCCCTGGAACCAATCCTGAGTTATTTCACCAAAAAGGGGAGATGCACATGCCCAGCATCATCACCTGTGTTTACCAGAAACAAAGCAGGGTGCAGAACAAGCCCAAATAATGGTGTCTGTTTTGCTTTTGTTTGCTTCCCCACTTCTTCCACCCGGGAAGAAGGCGGGGCAGGGGGGAAGATGTGTTGGGGGCAAAGTGGGTATTCAGGTAGATATTTAGGACATGTCTTGGATATGTATTCTAGGTATAATTTGGACCTTCTACTGCAAATACATATCCTAACTTCCATTATCATCAAAGAAAAATAGGACTCTAGACATCAGTCTGACAAGATTATTTACTCCTATTTCATTCATATACCTCCTGCTGAAAAAAAGAGCCTGGTACTGACTTAGCTTTCTGTGTGAAGATATTATGGAAGATTCTCTGTCATGTAGACAGTGTATTTTGGTATATACATACACACGAACATCAGTATTTCTGTAGATTTACATATAGCAAATCTTACGTACATACATTTTTCAAACTTTTATTTATGTAACGTTAGCAATTACATAATTATAATAATAATGATTATTTCATTCCAATAACAAAAACACATTATACATTTGGTATCAATAAGCACGGATTTTGTTACTACTAGAAATAACTTTGCTAACAGAGACTTTAGAGCTTCCTGCAAGACACAGAAAAGAGAGATCCTCTACCACCTGTGGCAGATATGGTCTCACACAGTTTTATTCTGACATCTGCAGCATTTCCTTGTACTTATAATTTATATATAATTAGACAAAATTCAGAATTTGATCTTGTAGACAAGGTTGAATATCCAGTCGAGGATCTCTTATGCACTTTGTTATGTTCCAAATTTATCAATCCCTATTATGGATAGGTATGGGTANTTATGGAGAGAAATGGAGATAAGAAAAGATTTAATTTCCTTTAGATGCCGTTCAAAGTTGAGGAAAATCCTTCTTCTATATCCCTCAACATTTTCTTGATTGTTTCCCACACTAATTTTTTCTGATACCTTTCTCCCTGCATTTTTATTTCCTAAAGTTCTGTTCACCTATGTCTCAAGCTTCTTGATAACTGCTCCTCATCCCTTGCTTTCTACAGATATTGTCCTAAAAAAAAATCTTTCTGTACAACAGTTTGGTTCTCTTAAAAGCAGTGGAAGTTACTAAACCCACCACAAGTCTTTTTGTATAACTAATTTGTGGGTCCTGTTTACAATATAATTTAGTGAAAAAAACAATAAAACTATTGGCTCAGTAAGAATATTTTGTGATTTGCACCTAACACAAAAAAACCCAACAACCCAAAACAAAAAAATGGGGAAAGATATAAAGTGTCAGTTTAGTGAAATAGTTTGATTAATGTAAGTAAAGTCAACAACTACACTCAGAATATGGGTGTGTTATTTTTTGGAGGTATTGCAAACTTTCTTTGTATTCCAGTGGGTGGTTATCACAATAGAAACAAAAACTTTTAACTGATTAAACCACTGATATAGGCTTATATATAACTTCCTCTATTTGAAAGTTTAAATTTTTAAGAATCTCTGCTTTTTTGGTTGTTTTATTTTTTAATTATTTAACAGTAACTTCTGTTATGATGCTTCCAAATGAAAACCAGATTATTTCCCTTGGAAAAATTGTTCTGTTTAAAAGAGTGGCTTTAATAGAATTGGTTCTAACATATGGCAATGCACATGGTCTTCTCACATTTGATGCGTCTACACAAAACAATAAACATAAGTACCTTGCAAGGCTGTGCCAAAATACTTCTTTGCTAGTAACAGTGGATGGTGCTTTATGGGGTTATAAAATGTTTAGTATTGAGAAGATACAGAAAACAAATTAGAATTTAGTTGTATTTTAGGAGTAGGATAGGTATGTTTTCTGATTAAATTTTCTCACCATTATATAGTTTTCCAGTTAACTGATACAGAATTATTATATTTGAAGTATGTGGAATCATATGTAGATATATACAGAGTATGTGGAATGCTCTGTAGAAATCCTTTGCTGTTTTTCCGTGTAGTGATGTTAACAAAAGTCTTTCCTGTACTAGGAAAGTGTACCTAGTCAGAACTTCATCTGCTTATATAAATTACATACACACATAAACCAAGAATACAGATTTATGTTTTGTGTGACCCTTTTAACTCTCTGCACTTCCTGTTAAGTTGTATGTTTTTCCATAGGAGCACTGTAACTCATAAGAATATGACTAACGCTGAAAATTCAGTTAAGTCTCAAAAATAAGCATTAGTTCTGAGGCCTGGTACTCCTTTTGGGAAATCAAAGTTTTTATTGCCAGATAAATTAGTGTTTCAAAAGTATGAATACAAATGCTATTTGAAATTTTGTCACAATATGTCTTCCAGCAAAAAGAATTTATACTGTATATAGTAATGGAAAACAGAAAACTGCATATTTCACTAAATTGCAGCTGTGTAAGGAAGATTTATATGGTTGTTTTGTGCCAGTGAAACATGTAGGTCTTATAGTCTTTCAGTTCAGTATTCCACACAAGGCTTCAGTATTCTTATTTGAAAGTTATTTTATACTTTTTAATAGAATAAATAAAATACAGGATTTTATGTAGAGAAAGACATACTTAATAACTATGTTTATCAATGTTTTACTGCCGAAGATGACTGTGGTAAAAATCTTGTTATTCTCACTACAGACTAGAGAGAATGTATCTGAGAATTTCCAGTCTACAAGCCATTTTTGTAATTCCTAAGTCTCCACTTAGAGCAGCATTAAATGCTTTAGAGGACTTGTATATCATGCTAGGTAGGCAATTCTGAAATAAATGCCTAAAATAAGTGTCAAAGTAATAGTTTAACTTTTATTATAATCAAGCACATTTAAAGAATGAATACTCTCAAATCATAGAGATCTGCACCCGAACGGCAAGTTTCATTTTGCTTACATGTCTTCACATAATGGAGTCTTACTTTTTCTTTTTTTTACTTTTTCTTCTTCTTTTTTTTTTTTTTTTTTACTGTCAATTCCTTTACAGGAGTCAGCCTTCAGAACAGGAACTAACACTCTGCAGTTGTGAAGTATTGGATCCAATTACTCCCAGCAACTAAAAACGAAGTTTATTTTAATAGGATTTGCAGTAAAACAAGGCATATAAAAATCAGATGCACAGCAAAGAATTTTTCATCTTTAATCATTAAGCTACCAGTACAAATTGAGCCCCGCAGTTATTTCATTCCCAAAGGAGACTAGAGACTTAAAGAATTCAGAGGATTAAATATTTGTGTTTGAGTGAACATGCTAAGTGTTGTTGTGGTTCCTATCATTAAAACTGTATTTCCACACTAAATTTTAAATGTGTACAATGCACTTTCTCTCTAAATGATGGCTTGTAACTCTCCTTAGATATGGGGCATTAAGGGCATCTGTGTTATATTACCATTCTTTCCACAGATGACCATGTTATGCCTGATTTCTAATGTGTTGATTCTTTGTCAACATAGGCAATTTAAATTTGATTTTTTTTTTCTTCAGTAGCAAAAATCTACATACTACAATCTGTTATTTCTATAATAAAAAGATACATTGCTGAAGAAAAGTGTGTTCCTCCACTGGAATACATGAAACCCTGAAAATCAGGATACATTCTATGCAAATTATTCACACTATTTGCCAAATGCCAATGACTTGCTTTCCCATGGGAAAGTAAGTATGAGTCAGGTGAAAATTTTATGTCTTTTTTATTTTAAAAAATACTAAGAAATAAACAGCAAGGTGACAAAATACTTAACCATTTCAAGAAAAATAAGATAGAACTTATCTTAAAAGTAAGTAACACACATGCAACGGGCCAAAAAATGTCTGGCATATAGTTTGACATTTCTTCTAGAATAAATGCTTACTGATGATGAATGCCTAATTTTATTTTTTATTTTATTTTATTTTTATGCCTGCATAATTGTTGTGTGCTACAAAGATATTTTCCTGTCTAAAATAGCTTGCTGCCTTCCCAATTAGCTACAGAACCTAGTGGTCTGGTAATTGAGTGTTTTAATTTATGTTAAGATCATTCTTTGCTTTCAGAATCACTTTTTCCTTATGAATGTTTCAAATACTATGTGGTCTGTGTTATGCCTCCTGTTACATGTAAATTGTGACAAAGAGTCCTCCTTTTATTCCCCTTGAAGACTACCAAGCTGAGAAGAAACTGCTTCGCAGGAGGGAGTTATACATTTCAGTTGATTACTGAGTCCATTTTTTTGAGAATGGAGATGGAGGATTCGAACTTACTGGATCCCTCTGAGTTTTAGCATTTGGAGCTTTTACAGAAACTTTTATATTCTGGACATTTAGGTTGTCATCTAGAAACCAGCACATGCTCTTTGCCTTAACTACAGTAAGTAAACTGATGCAGATGCCAACCAGATGTTATATAGACCAACATTTCCTATGTCAAGTTTACTTTTTATTCAATCTGTAGTCCTTTTTTTGTTGCAGAGGGCTTAAGATTGAGGTGAGTAACTAACTTCGTATCTAAATTACTTTTGTAGTTTCATTCTTCAGTTCTTGTGCTATGTAATTTTTGTCTTGTTAGTAACTTATAGCAGTTATAATTCTCTTATATGCAACAGGTTTTTATGGTCTTCTCAAAAGTCTGGCTTGAAGACTGTATTATATGTAATGTCTATATCTGAATAAGTGACTGTAGCAATTTTCAAGAGCAATTAATCCCATTTTAAAGTAGATATTTATAATGAGAGAACTGAGTGAAACCCTAACATTGCCAGTTCTACTCAATGATTATAAAGGCAACCCGGATGTGTCAGAAATCAACTCCAGTAATATTACTAAACTGAATGCTCTTTGTAGGCCATATATTTAGAATAGCCTTGCCCTGATCCAGAAAACTGCCTATTCAGGATTCTGCACATACTTTTGTGCTTCAGTATTCCCACTACCCACAGTAAAGGAATCACAATAATAATTTTGTGGTTCGCGAGAACCCAAGTTCTGACTAAATAAAATATGGAGTACTTTAAATTGCAATTCCTCTACTGGAAGTTTGAAAGCTTGTTTGGAAAATATTTCCCTAAATATTCACACATTGTCATCTTATCTATAGTCTAGGTATCATAGACAAAAATCTCTATTCAAGCAGGTCTCTTAAAAAGCTTCAATAATGCACACCTGCAATGGTATCATCCTTGCATGAAGCAGAGGGAAATCATAAGGTTATCTGAATTCATAAGTATGAGTTTTGTATAAAGAAATCCAGATGGACCAAAATATGTGTAAGTGTATGAGGGCAAGTGCAGTTTGTGCCTGAGAGAGAGAGAGAGAGAGGAGAGAGGCTGCAGATGGTGTTTGACTGTTGAATTGAGAATATGTATCTGTAATTTATCTGGAAGAGGAGGTAAACACATTTGCAGATGATACAAAATTGGAATGTATTGCAAGCACTATTGAGAAATAAAATAAAGTGACCTAGAAAAGGTTAGAAACATAAGCAAGACTTTAAAAAGTGATGCACAGTTTTGAGAATGAAAGTTAGTGTAATGAAAATAAAGATAGTAAATACAACAGAGAAACTGGAAAGCAAGAATATTAACAGTTTAATGATCTTAAAGATAGTTTAAAACATGATAATGGTTGTGGTACAACTAGTTAAGGTTTTTCGTTTTCTCTTCCCTAAGGGAATATGCCAGCTTTTATTTTGTCTGATGAACTTTACTGGTTAAACTCTCAAACTGAGGATGAGTCATGATGCAATGGCTCCAAGATGCCTTTCTATATCTGGTTGAAAAAATAATACTCAAAATCCCAACCAAATGCCTGTACAGATGACACCTTGATAGAAACTAAAATACCAAAACCTCAGTAGCAAAACTCAAGATTTGTTAAAGCACACAAAAAAATCTCTGAATTGCTTGCAAATTTTAAGACTTCTGTGCTTAGGAAACACTTCTGAAGGAACTGGAGTAAGTAGTGGAAATGTAATCATCCATACATCAAAATATTTGAAATGCTGGATTGTTGGATTCTTATATCATGGAGAGGGATTTTGGCTTCTGTATCCAGAAGAGAACATCATAACAGCTGTAAATTAAAAGTGTATTTATCAAGATATATATGTATATTTTTAACCCAGATAAAACCATATTAAAATACTGCAGCTAATAATTCTATAGCACTGTATAACAAACTCTTATAGTATGTTCAACTACAATGTATAAACATTTTACAGAAATATATGATCAATGTGATCTTGGTGTAGTAATCATTGAAGTAAAAGAAATATTCTGCACAACAAAGAATAAGATAAGCCCAAAGGAGTACAAATAGGCAGCACATCCTGCCAAAGAAAACAAAACTAATATCATAGAATAATAGAATCATAGAATAGTTTAGGTAGGAAGGGACCTCAAAGATCATCTAGCTCCAACCTTCCACCGCAGGCAGGGACATCTCCCACTAGAACAGATTGCTCAAGGCTTCATCCAGCCTGGCATTGAACACCCCCAGGGAGGGAGCATCCACAACCTCTCTTGGCAACCCAATGCAATGTTTCACCACCCTCACTGTAAAGAACTTCTTCCTAACTTCTAGTTTAAATCTCCCCTCTTCCAGTTTAAACCCATTACTCCTCGTCTTGTCATTACAATATAAGTAGCAATTGGAGCAGAGAAGCACTCCCCTTCCTGACCCCCTTTTCTGAGTTTAACAGATATGATTGCATACAAATATTGTGCATCAGTGAAGAAAAATAGAGAAGAAAATAAGACAACTTCAGCTGCAACTTTACTCAAAGGCCTTGTACGTTTCATCACCATGAGCCCAGTGATCCACCAAGGACCACAGCCATCAGTACTAAACAATCATAAGTAATATCAGCTTCATGGTACTGTGTGCTTGGATCTAATTTAAGAAGTTAGTCTTAAAGACTAAAGGATTTTGTTCATGATGGTGATGATTAATAAAGTATGAGATGTATCCATTAACAAGATGCAAATTTTTAATAAGTGAATTAAAAGTTTCAAACTGTCCCAATTTACAAATCTTACGACATCATCATTACTTCCTAATTTCAAAATACATGTAAATATATCCATTTATTTAATGGCCACCATTCTCTCTCAAATAATAAACTCAACTCAACAAGGTTGTAAGGCTGAACAAATTTTTCTTTTTTTGAGTGAATGGGATTCTTTACTTCATATCCTTATACTATTATTGTATTTCCTTTTATTCTCATCAGAGTGCATTTACCATTAGACAATCTAGTTTTGATTAGGGCATTCTCAGTATATCTCTTCTCAGAATTAAACCTAGAGCTTTCTATTGCCATGCAGTCTGCCTTTCCACTTTTGTGTGCATATGAAAGTTGTTTTTGAACAGAGATAAAGGCTAGAAAAAGAAAGCCAAGAAAATGTTGCAGAGATATATGACTAAACTCAAATTTTTCTTTTCTAAATGATTTTCTGGTTTAAAGTAACTATGAGATAAGTGCTGAAAACCTAATCATTATCAGTAATTTATAATCACAATCATAGCTTCACTATCAGTCTTCAGAGTAAGATGATTTAAAATTATTTTCTTTTAAGCAGTTAATGTCTCATGGGTTTTTCACAATGTCTGATGGTAACAGTTTGCAAGAGAAATATTTCTTCTTGTAATAGACAAATAGACAATAGATTTTATCAGATGACAGCTTACACAGTGGTGAAAATAATAATAATAATAAAATGATTCTATAAATCACATAGGTCTCAAAGTATTTTCTTTTTTCATTTGCTGTCATGGAATATAGTGGAATAATCTGGTTTTAAAGAACTATAAGCTTGAGGATAACAAAAAATGTTCTAGCTTTTCTCTTATGATTTCGAATTAGGTTTTATTTGTTTGATTGACTTAGGGTAGGGATGTTGTTGTTGGGGAGGGTGTTTAGCTGTTTGGTCTTGTTTTGTTTGTGGTATTTTATTGCTTCTATCTGCTTGGGTATTTTTTCTTTTCTGATCTGAAAGGAGTTGTGACAATTTACATTAACAGTGTTGACACAAATTTGACTATGGATTAAACTAAAGTGCTTTTCATCTCATGTGTCTGCTCCAACCTGTTCGTGGTGGTTGCTGTCCCTATATCAAGGGCATCTGGATGAAAATATTTTTCTTAATTGCAGGTAATGCCTTAAAAAAACTTGAATTCAGCATTAGCTTACCTTGCTGTGACTGGCTCTAAGTTCAAGAAAATGCTGAAAAGCAAATTGACTCTTTGTGTTCCTGTGGTGGCATCTCCTGCAAGTGATATAGGTGGTTAGGAGGTGAAGACAGATTTAACTAACCCACCTTAGCATGCATCATCTTTTCCTTCTGACAGAAGGTTACTATTCCTTACAAGACTGTTCACTCTTCCCTTGACTGAGAAGCAAACTGAGAAATAAAACCCCCCAAGCCAACAGAATATACTGATACTGATAAAACCTTAACACTCTGTAATGGAGAAGTTGATAATAGAATCATAGAACCATAGTATCAACCAGGTCGGAAGAGACCTCACAAGATCACCCAGTCCAACCTATCACCCAGCCCTATTTAATCAACTAGACTATGGCACTGTTTCCCATCCAGTCTTTTCTTGAACACTTCCAGGGATGGTGACTCCACCACCTCCCTGGGCAGCCCATTCCAGTGGCAGATTGCTCACTTTGTAAAGAACTTCCTTCTAATATCAGAAGGATGTATTCCATTGCTGTGATCTGATCTATAAAAAGCTGTAGTTTGGTGAGTCTGCAAAATATGGTTCATTTTCAGTTTGTCATCCCTATTTGATGCCAGATATTTCATGCTCATTCTCCTATATAAACTGCATACACTGGTATGCAGGTAAACAAAACATCCTTACATGTGTGGGAAAAAAAATAATAAATTAATTGTTTCCAAAATTAAAAGTCAGGAAATAAAGCATGGGAAGTTGTTTGCCCTTGGCAAACTTAGTCTGAAATATTGTGTGTACTTCTACCAATATCGACCTCATTAAAAGCTCACTAGTTTTGTAGAACCAGTCTTAAAGTATTCTAAATAAAATAGATCGGTTTATACAAAAATGAAAGAGGACTCTGAATAATTCCCTAGCTAGTGAAAACACACTTTCAATATTAAATTCTCAAATATAGCTCAGTGGAGTTTTACCAGTCTTTCCAAAATACTATGTTGAGAAGAAGGACAAACATGAAAAATATCCACCTGACAGGTAGTGAAATGAAAAGCATTTGAAAAATGCTGCTTAGAATGTAAATGTCGTTCCAGCCCTAACCGTAACATCACATTACTAGCTCTACAGTCACTTGCTTTCTTCTGAATATTCCTCTATCTTTGAACATAAGTCATTTATTATTCATTCATCAGGATATTTTCTAAAATAAAAGGAGGAATAAGGATTTTAAACAGGTAAAAAGTCACCATAATGTCACTTGGTTGTAGATTTAACTATCAACTATTTTGATCCATGCATTATTGCTGTATGAAACCATGATTCATAGAATCACAGAACCTTAGAGATTGGAAGTGACCTCCAGAGATCATTGAGTCCACACACCTCACCCCAACCCCCACCAAGGCAGGATCATCTAGGGTAGTTCACACAGGAACACATCCAGGTGGCTTTTGAAAGTCTCTATAGAAGGAGACTCCACAACCTCTCTGGTCAGCCTATTCCAATGCTCCATCACTCTCACTGTAAAGAAGTTTCTCCTCATATTGAGGAGAAACTGAGCTAGCTGAAGTATAGAACTATGATATGGGGATATTGTGTTGCTGTTGTTGCCTTAAGGGAGCTTTATGTGGTTTGTGTTTTTTTTACTGGAGGTTTTGTCATTTTTTTCCCCTCCTACCACCTGAGCTCACTACTCACAGTGCATCCTGTTTGAAATATTGTTGTTTTACCTATTTTCCTCATTCTACTAACAACTACCATCCCTAGGCAGTACTGACAGAGAATGGATGGTGTATCCAGGACCCATCTGTTACTGTTCTTATTTCATCACACATATCCTGTCCTCTGCCATTTCTGTTAATGTGGTATGCACATTTGCATCTCTGTTACTACATTTAGGAATGTCTAAGAAACACACAAACCTCTATTTCATTGGCACACATGCCAGAGGATGGAAATTTCCACCAGAAGTGTAAATAAATATAGTCAGTGAAAAACAGCTAAGTTCCTTACTAAAGGATATGTTTTGGTTTTACTTACACCACAAAATAGTAATTGTACACAGTTTCTTCCTCCCTCTTCTCAAAAAAAAAAATAAAAAAAAATTGTATCAAACAAAAATGTTTGGGAATTCAAGAAAAATTGAACTAAAAGATGCAAGTAAGGGGACTAAAAACAGGAAGAAAATAAAACTGGAAAACTGAAATATTTGTCTCTAATTCTGAAAAAAAATTTAAATCTTCATTTAAACTATCTTTCAGAATCACTGCTTAATTAGTAGTGTGTTGTTGAACAATTAGCAAATATCTTGCATTTATTATAGAGGGGGCTTTTCTCCAATTCCTGGCTTCAGATATCAAGAATTTAATGGATTTATATACATATTTGTAGTTCGCTGTCATTACCTATTTTGTTAAGTGACATGTGTCTACTTGGGAATCTCCTAACCCTGTACCCTTCAAAAGCTTCAGTAACTTTGCTGTCGGTCAAACAGTAACGGTGAAAGAAATATTTCCCTTAGAGTCTGATTGATGAATGCCTCTTAACCACACCTGTGTACAGAAACAGATCCACAGCAGGGAATATATTTGCTTGAGAATGCATTGGTCTTTCTCTTATTTTCTTTACCTTTTAATGGTTTTCACCTCAAAACCTTAAAAATATAATGTGAATAGAAAACCTACCACACAGAAAATACTGTAAATAAATGTGCTTACAACATATTACTGTGGCTATTGTAAATGTTTTATTAGAATGTATTTCTGGAGTACAATACAGTTGCGGGGGCAGGGGAGGTGTTGGTTGGTTGGTTGCTTGGGGTTTGTTGTTTTGTTTTGCTTTGCTTTTTTATTATTTCTCTGATTTAGTTTTCAGAGCTTCAGAATACAGAGTAAATGCATAGGAAATTTTTCACAATGAGAACAATTAGATATTGGGTTAATCTTGCAATAGAAGTAGTGGATTCCCCTACATCAGACGGTTTCAAGACTCTGCCTTGCAGGGTGCTGGGTCATATTGTTGGATTAGATTATCCTGGGGTCCCTTCCAACCTGGCATTCTGTGATTCCATAAATGCCTCTCTTGGTAGTTGTACCCACACCTAAAAAGCCCTTGGCAATCTGGATGATTGTTTAGGACAGTGAACTTTTCTTTTGATTCGAAAACTTGTGATAGATTAACCTTGGCTGGCTGCCAGATACCCAACTGACCATTTTATTACTGCAGGCTGTGGTTTTCTCCAGGCCTCACCTACCTCTCGTAGTAGGCCTAAGCAAGCCAAAATAGGCTTATACATGTCCTGGCTTGCCCAGACATGTTTTTTGTGCTCTCCCTCCTTCTGCTATGGGGAGAGGCAACTGCAGGAAAGAAGACAAAGAACCTGGAACCACTGAGTCTAAGGACTCTGGCCTGCCCAGACTTGTTTTACTCCTGTTTACATCTTGTGGTAAACAAGGTATATACACTTTGAGTTGTGCCTGCCTCATGCAAGGCTTATGTTCTGCCCAAAAAATGTAAAAGCAAGCCTATGACTTCATCTAATAAGGTCAGGCTTGGCTAACTGCCACTCTGATTGGCTATTCTGTGTCCAAAGACCCATTAGTCTTGGGCTGTATTGATAAAAAGAGATGAGCAGGTAGCAAAGTGCTCTGCTGTTGTATTCATGTTTGCTTGCTGCTGCTGCTGCCTGCTACCATTGCTCTCTGCCTCTGGCAGTGATACCACCACTGCCTTCTGCAGCATTATGCTATGCTAAACTATAACTTAACCCAGCTGCATAATAAGAAACCCTTATGCTTTGGACCAGTCTGGAAACTGCTTCCTTTGAGTTTACCAGGAACAGGCTCTAAATGCCTCCACGCAATAGGCCTGCATAGCCAGCATGACATCATGCTAAGACTGCACATTGCAAGACATCCTGCCTACACCTGCCGTGATGAGAAGCCCTGGAAGGGCAGATCATCCAAAGGACCCAGGATAAGGTCAAAGATTTTCTACCTCCTTTCCCCAGCAGTCTGTGAAGCCCAGGAAGAATCAGAAGCCTCGGTGGCTGGCAAGACAACAACAGAATTCCCCGAAGTGTTTGAGTACTGTCTGAAGCTGTAGCTAGCCCCAAGAGCCAGGAAATAATTTTTGTGAGTAAATACTCAAAACCTCTTTAGCAAAATTCTGTAAACTCTTAATTAAAGCAGAAAGGAGTCCCTTGAGTCCATCTAGTGGACAAGTGGTATAATTAACAGCAAGAACCTTCTCTTCCAGTTCAGTTGAGTTAATGTTGTATTATTGCTAGTTACTTCTTAAATGTTTTAGATCCTATGTTATCATCTGTATAATGTTTCCATGTCTGTTGAAAAAGAAGCTAATTATTATTAAAATTAGTGTTTTGGGGGGTGGGGGTGGGGAATGTGAGACTCATGAATATCAAAATTAATAAGCAATATTAATTTTGAAAAAATACCATATTGCATCAATTAATTACCCCTCTATTACACCACTCTCTCCACTGTGGCCTCCTTTACTTGCTTTGACGTGTTCCTCCACAAGCTGCAGGGGAATCACTGCTCTGGTGCTTGGAGCGACTCCTGCCTCTCCTTCTTCTCCCACTTTGGTATGTGCAGGGATGTTTCTTATTTCTCAGTCCACTCATTCACAGCTACTGTGTAGTGTTTTCTGCTCTTTCATAAATATGTTATCACAGAGATGTTACCAGCTGAATGTCTCCATTTTGGACAGCTTTGGGATAATTTTGGAGTCAGCTGAAACTGCCTCTGAGATGGGGGCAGCTTCTAGTATCTTCTCACATAAATCACCCTTGCAACCCATCCACTATCAAAACCTTAAGCTCAGTACAAAGTTCCTCGCTGCCTTTCATTTCTATTATTTCTTTCACCTTGATTCCTATCACATTGTATTCTCCCATAATTCAAATGTCTTCTTTCTCATATTTTTGCCATTGGTAACAGTATTTGTATGGTTTTTTTGACTCACCAGTTTCCTTTTTTGTTATTGTCAGTACAACTGCGATTATCATATTATATGAACTGGCCAGTACATTATAAATAAAATGCCATTGGGTACCCACACATTTGAAAAAAAAAAAAATAGAGAGAGAGAGAGAGTGAAAATGAACAGTTTTGGGAAAAACATAATTTAAAAGTTACAGGAGATTTTATGTACTGCTATTGAGTGTGCAGTTTTTGTTGCTTGGGGACTGGCTGATAACATGAAACTTAAAAAATATTTTCATGTTTCTGTGTAACATGGTTTGCCAATGTATCTTATCTGCTTCATAGCAACTGTCAATACTGGGAACAACTGAGTACACTCAAAATTTTTTTTTTTTTTTTTTTTTCAAACAATAAATAAATAATTTATAATGAAAATGGGATCAGGCATTTACAATGTAACTGTTTATCTTAAACCTGTGAGGGGTATCACGTGGCTTTGCCAGTTGTTCACAATTGTTGTCAGATGGGAAAACAAACTGGTAGCCAAAGCAAACCCCAGATGGAAAATAACTACTGAGTTTACATCCACCACTGAACACAATCCCATATATCTCTCCCTGTATAAGATACAGCCATGTCAGTTCTTTCTGCAGGAAACCAAACAAGCAAACAAAAATACTCAGTGGAAAGTCTAACACAACAATGTGCCTTGGATGTAATTCCTTCTGGAAGAAAAAAATTACACTTGTGACAAGAACTAGGAATGGAATTCTTAGTAGTTAGGTCATTCCCAATCAACTCTAGAAGACCTAACTTCATCACACAGACTTCATCAAACACTTAGGCCACAAACTTTATCAACCTTCACACCCACTCAAGCATTTGTTCAAAAATAGCGATGCTTTATGTACTTAAGACTCATCTTATGATCAAGATGAACACTCCTACTCTGGAAGAGTTCAAAGGCAGTGTGATGGGGCCTTGAGCAACCTGATCTAGTAGGATGTGTAATTCTGAGACTATCGTCATGGTCAATAGACATACACATTTTCAGAGACTCATATATCTGTGGTGTCTTAAACAAACATCAGTTTTCTGTGTAGTATTTTTTATAAACTAATCTATTTCCACTGGCTGCAGAGATAACAATTACAATTAACTTAAGCTAACTGTTTTAGATAAAGCTAGTAAAATGAACATTTACTTAAAGAAATATCTGTCCCAGCATTTGACAGAAAACTTAAAAGAGTCATTTGTCTGATATGGTAGGAAAATTCTAGAAACTTTGAATAATGAATTACTCAACAAGTTGATTTTATAGTTCCATCAAAATAAACCTGCTATTATCAAGACAATAATGCAAAGAATTCTTAAATACGTACAGCATGGGAGTTGCGCCAACAGCAAAAAAATGATAGAAGACAAACAAGCAAGTTTAACTTTTTGAAGGTTAAGTGTCAAAAAGAAAGGCCATATGCAGTAGCTGCATTTCACTGAATGAAAAAGATACGCCTTGCGAATACTGAAGACATCAGTATTTTTTGTTCTGTGGTTTTGCACATGTCTATTCATTATTATATGGTTGCACATCATCCAATATAAGGAGTGAAGGAAAAAAAGCAAAAAAAGAGATGAAAATAGAAACCATAAAAATTATTCTCATACAGATGAAATGATAAAACTGGTGATTTCCTCTAGCTTCAAACATCAATAAGGCAGATAATTAACATAATAATCAAGTAGTTTTCTCTGTACTCTGAAGCCTTACTAATCCCATCCTAAAAAAAGTCCTTAGCTGTGTGGGATCATAGAATCATAGAATCATAGAATCATAGAATGGTAAGGTTGGAAGGGACCTCAAGGATCATCTAGTTCCAACCCCCTGCCATAGGCAGGGACACCTCCCACTAGTACAGGTTACTCAAGGCCTCATCCAATCTGGCCTTGAACACCTCCAGGGAGGGAGCAGCCACAACCTCCCTGGGCAACCTGTTCCAGTGCCTCACCACCCTTACTGTAAAGAACTTCCTCCTAACATCTAGTCTAAATCTCCCCTCTGCCAGTTTAAGCCCATTGCCCCTTGTCCTGTCATTGCAGGACCTTGTAAATAATCCTTCCCCAACCTTCCTGTAGGCCCCCTTCAGATACTGGAAGGCTACTATCAGGTCCCCTCGAAGCCTTCTCTTCTCCAGGCTGAAGAGCCCCAACTCCCTCAGCCTGTCCTCATAGGAGAGCTGCTCCAGCCCTCTGATCATCTTTGTGGCCCTCCTCTGGACCCGCTCCAACACTTCCATGTCCTTCCTGTGCTGAGGGTTCCAGAACTGCACACAGTACTCCAGGTGGGGTCTGACGAGAGCAGAGTAAAGGGGCAGAATCACCTCCCTTGCTCTGCTGGCCACACTTCTCTTGATGCAACCTAGGACTCGGTTGGCTGTCTGGGCTGCATGTGCACACTGCAGACTCATGTTGAGCTTTTCATCAACCCAGACTCCAAGGTCCTTTTCCTCAGGGCTGCTCTCCAGCCATTCACCACCCAGCCTGTATTTGTGCTTGAGTTGAGTTGGGATGAGTTGTCCTTCAGAAGAAACACAATTTTCTACTCTGAGAGAGTTGGATTTGGTTGTTCAGTTAGTTAGTTAGTGCCCTGAGGAAGTATGACATCTTATGGAAGAAGGGCAGAAATTTAAAAGGACCTATGGGAGATGCATGTTCCTCTGAAGCAAGAACTGGATACTAGACAGGATAATCGGAATTTTGAATGGTATTGGACACCCACGTTTAATTGACTGACACTCGCCTTGACATTTTTTTAGAGCACTTAATAGTGCTTCATTTAGCTCCAGATTCTGCAGTTGTGTCCCACACCATTTACAAAGCGTGGAGTCGACAAAGGCAGGTGCACAAGAGTGACAGGGCAAGCAGACAGTTTCATCTGAAATACTCTATAGTATTGCACCTGGCATGAGGCTGCTGGTTCAGAACAGTATGGATATTTCTAACATCCTAAAATAACACTAAATAACAATATTCAGATGACTAGATAGAGATCTTGAATATCTTTGTCTTATAGTGGTCACCAGATTGCATTGGAATGAGAGCTGAAAAACTCAACTCACCCTTGAACACCTACATTGAAACAGCGAAACTTTGGGATCAACAGTGGGAAGCTGGATTTCGTTATCACAGCTCTGTTAACAGATACATTATTTGAAATACCATAGATGGCTGAAGATCTTCACATGTAATGCCCTTCCGTTTAGAAGTCAGATAGGATCCTCTAGAATGTCTCAAACAATAAAAAATGGTATCTGTTCCGGCAATTAAATTCACATTGAAATGCTGAATAATGTAAATCTTATGACTTCTTTGTGTTCAGTATTCCACATTCATTTGTGAGAAGTGCTTAATAAGCATTACTAAACTATAAAAGTATATTGGTAAAGTATAAGACTCATTGTAAATGCCTCCTTTAATACTGATGATTTTTACATTCATATACCCTTTAAAAATGTGTCTAAATAGACAATCAAAGCATTATTACCATTCCACGCATTTCAACATCTGTTTTCTGATGAATCTGTTTTCTCTTTCTGAATCTGTTTTCTGTTTTGTATTTGTATTATTAATAATTTAGAAGATCATTATTTTGTTTACCTTTGTTGTTGTCACTACAGCCTTTGTTGTGGATAAATGTTTTGGGGTAATCCTGTCTTTTGAGCATCATAAACAGTAACAAATGTTTTTTGATTCACTTACAAATTATAAGAGAAGAGCCATGAAATTTTCCTAACCTTTTCTGCAGCTCAATAAATCACAAACAGACAAGAAAGTTAAGCACTGCTTCAGTGGAAAATCAGCAGACAGATGTAGCACACATTCCCCTCAAAATAATTCAGAACCTGTTCCAATTTATCAAATGCCTACTTTATCTGTCAAAACAATGTCCTTTCTCAAATAAAGGGCATTGTTTCTGTAGCAAGAAAAAGGTTCTGATGTATTGTTATCTGCAAATGGATGGTGGAATAATGGAACAACAGGCAGCATTTCAAGCAAAGAGATCAAAGGGCAGAATACATTACAATTCTTGTTAAAATAAATTAGGCTGAAATTGTAATTTTAATAAAGACATTTATAACCTTAAACAATTTTTTGGAGTTTGCAAATCAGCAGAAACAATATAAAAAAAAATCCTTTCAATATATCAACTGATGCATTTCTCACCATTGTACAAACTTCAAATTTCAGAAATAAGATTTACAGAGCTGTAATGTATGTTAATTCGTATCTTGTTCCATCATTACAATATCTTACCTCTGAAGAGGAAATATTTTCAGTTGCTTTATTAATTTTTGAATGTATTTCCATATTACCATTGTACTACAAAAACATTCATATTTTTTTAGGTGAAGATTTTCCACAAGCAAAACACATTAACTTGAAATTTTCTGAAATAATTTTAGTGTTTAAATATTGGATGATGTATTGTCATATTAAATCAGAATATGGAACCAGATTCCTGTTTAAAATTAGTCATCCTTTCCAAATGCCACTAATGAAATCAAATAATTTTAAAGCCTTATAATCTCTAGAGTAGATTAGATAACAAAAAGGTAAACTGCTGGTAATTATCAATTATTTGGAAAAGCACAGATATGTTGAGTGTTCAGCAAATCTGTATTCTCAAATCTTGTTCTGTTACTGAGTCATTGTAATGCTTAGATACTTTCTTTAACCTCAACATGTCAGATATTTATGATTATTCCTGCAACCAGCTTGATCCTGAGTTGAACTGTGACAATTTTACACTGATGTATCTGTCTCTTTTATGATTGCATGTGGCTCTTTCTTTCTTATGTTCTTCCATTTTTCAATTCTTTTTCATGTAACTGTGACCTCTGTCAGTTATTAGTTTTTTTCCCCTGTATGATACATTTTTAATATCACAGAGTCTTCTAAAAATGCATTATTAAACCAACTCCTTTAGAAAAGTATTCATTTGTGATCACGTAATGACAATTTCAAAAGTTAGCAATTTTTTTTTAAATAAACACTTTATTTATACCTTGATATGCATATTAAAATAAGGTCTCGAGAGTTCTGTCGAAAGAAATTCCACAATCAGAATCAAAATAAAGTTAAAAAAGAGAACATTTTGCTAAATATCCTGTGATAAAAAGGTTGAATTTATTTCTGATTGTACTATTTTTTATTTTAAAGCATTCTAGTGCCAGGGAGAAAGTAGGCCCAGCATCTTCAAATTTGGACATCTGTTAAAACTCTGCTATGCCAGCTCTTTCTTAGTTGACTAAATAGATGTTTGTGTTTTATAAAGAGTCCAGCTGAAATCAGTTAGTCCCCATACAGTACAGTACAGTTGATGGGGAATTCTGGAATTACCCTAATTATGATTAGACTAAGTCAGAAAGGTTACTAATATCAAAACAAGATTTGATCAGAGTGAAACCCATTAGAATCATGGAAAAATAATTGTGTTCCCAGTTGCAGATCACTAGTCCCTTGCTAGGGGTAATTCTAGACACACTCTTGCCAGCAGCACTGTGTGAGAGCACTCTTTAGCCTGTTGCAATCTGTCTTGAACAGTTTAAATAAGAAATTTGAATCTATACAGCACATTTTGCCTTAGCTATGCGAAGGAACATTCACATGAATAATGGTAGCAAATGAAATGCTGCAGGATGACTGCCAGGTAGTGAGTAGAGTAAAGAAACTAACTGATTAAAAAATTAGATTCCAGTACAGCCGAAAAAAGAAGGGGATGCAAATTTAAGTCTCAAGGATATATAGGATTAGGCTAGCACGTTCAGACTAGTTTGTTAAGAAGTATGCAGACATTCTTACACTGATGGTTTCTGCTGGAACAGTTCAGCACAGTATTCGTTTTATGTGGTTAATTTAAAAAAAAATAATCTTGCTAGTAGAGTAAATAAACACTAATGTTCCTTAAGACCATATCAAATGCATATAATATTAGCAAATATTAAAACATCACATCAAAATCTTCATCCCACCTCTTTTATAATAGGTAGTCGATAATAGTTACCATCAATTTTACAAGCACATAGCAGAAAACTGAGTTTCAAAGATAAATCTATTGATATGTGACTGATATTTACACTTATGTAAATGATGAAAAGTAAGAAGTACGAAACTACTACAAAGGTCATTTTAACATAATGAAGATATTCTGTAGCTATTGACAAAAGAAAACAGTCATTAAATAAAGATGAATGCAAAAATGTATTCAATTCAAAGAATGTAAGGATAAAATGTAAAAAAAAAAAAATATGGAGAAAACTAAACTTTCTCTTCCAGATGTGCATAATCAAGATCAAGACACAGATCCTAAATCAAAATAGGTAATTGGGACCCAGATTTAAATCTCTAGACAAGGAAAATATCAAATGAAATTACTGAGGTTTTCAGACGAACAGACTATTAAGAATATGATGAGCCCAGATTAGTGCAATTCATACAGAAGGACACAGTATCTACAGAAATCTAACTTGGGGTTGCTCTAGAAGCAAGCGGGAAGAATAGGAAGCACCCAGTTTGAATATCAACCATAAATACTATGTGAAATCAAACTCGGCAGAGACATATCAGTATGAATGGCTGGCAAATCTCTGCAGAACTCCAACAGAAACATCTGAGAGTAATTTCTGATGTTGACAAAGCAAGGACCTTGGCAACGTCAGCCTCTGCTGCCTTACCCATTGTGTCCTCACTCCTCTGCCACAAAACAAAACAGAGAAGGGGGACTACAAATGAATGGATGATTCTGATGTGATAGCACAGATCCAGGGCAAAACGATGTGACAAAGCACAGGAGACTGGGAATTAAATCTTCCATGTCTATTAAGTACATGCAAAGTATCCCCACATCAAGTCACAAGTATCGACAAAAGCACTGTCTTGTTTCTATCTGATACTTTGCAAAAGGAAATCAGAGAGGATTTTTGGTTTGACACTTCTTAATATAACTACACCTTTCTTAAGCAAGTATTTTCTCATCAATAGTTTAAAAAGACAGTGTATAAGAAATGAAGAATTTATAAATGGAAGTGATCAAGAGTGCAGTACTTTCTGTGTAGAATGAAAACTGACAGAAAAAAAATATAGTAGGGGATAAATGTTTGCCTTCTTAAGGAAGTTAAAGTATTCAGGAAATGTTTTATTCACTGATAACCATAAAACAGGATCTTGCCTCCTTTTTATGTGAAGTAATGAAAGAATAAAAGAAACTATATACAACTGATTTTGCAAAACTCTTCCTAATGGTAATAAAATTTCACAGGATGGTCAAAACCACATTACTATTAGCAGTTTCCATGAACACAATTCTACCCAACTATCATATTCACTTTAATAGCTGGATTCACTTTTTCAGAGATCAGAGGAAAATGAAGGCATGTGTCACTTTAAACAAAATAAAACAAACAATAACAACAAATAAAGTGGCTTGTGGTTCACACTTTTCATCATTTTGTAACAGAAATTCATAGGAAATATGTATGGAACTGAAAAGATACATAATATCCTTATTTTTCACTTGATGTTCACGTGTTGATCTCATAATTAAAGACAGTTTAATTTGGCTTCTCTCAGGGAAATTGCTTGAAAAACACAAAGACATGCATATAGTTACTAATTTAAGAGTTAATTATGACTGATATTTACATGAACATTGAGACTTACGAAATCTTGATCTCGTTTGCTAGGTAATTTTTTAACAGGTGGTCACAAATGGAACTCCCTTTCCACATAGTATTAAACTGAAGAAAACCAACCCAACTCATTTCATTTTAATTTCAACAAATTATGTTGACTTTAGGATTGTATAGCAACAGATCAAATTGCTACGTAGCATATTTTTCTCCAAAGTTAAAATTAATTGTGACATTGAGTAGATACTTAAACATACAGTGAAAATTATTATTTTAAAATGAAATATTTCACGCTTAATTAAGAAAGGTTATGAATAGCTTCTTGTTTGGAGTGTTGTACAGTTCTTCATCATTTGATATACACATCAAAACATGGAAATACAAACTATGGATCTTCCAGTCTAATACACAGCTTACAGTAAAGGGAACTTTGAATACCCCCTTAGAGATTTCGGCTATGATTTTCCACTCCATTACACCAATTTCATACTGGGGTAAGTCCATTGATGTCAATGGTGTTACATCAGCTTAAAAACAATATGACAGAATAGAAGATCAAGGTTATTCAAGCTTTTATTTATGGTTATGGAAAATTACACACGTCTGATGCACATGTACATAACAAGACTCTATGCTGGTTTGTATTCTGTTGATAATGGAAATGTCCTCTTATACAAAAAAGCAGAAAACTGAAGTTGAAACATAACAGGTATTTACCAGCTAAACGTCCCTAGGTGTAGACAGCAAACACTGGTTATAAAATAACGGTGCAGAATGACAGCTGCTCAGCTACACTAAAATTAAATAAAAGAAAAGTTTGAATAGATTGGATATTCAGGAAAAAAGTCATCACAGGAAACTATAAATCACGAAGACAATAGGTTTAGAGTTGTGTCTACTCTTGCATTACTTCAGTGTTTTATTTGATGTTCCCAGAAATGTAACAAGCCTCATTATTGAGAATTATTGTGATGTGTTACTTTTGACACAAAAGCCACATAAGTAAAAATGCTGTCAGTCACAAAATTAACTATAAAGACTAATTTTTAAATTTTAAAGACTATGTCAGAAACATAATATTGATTTAATTGACTGAATTTTCCTCATGGCTGAGAGAGTGTAACCAAAAGCAGATTGAATTCCTGTTTGCTTCCAATACACGAGGCTGCCCAACTACACCAGCCAAATGCAAGTTGCTCGTGTATCTCTTCTGTCCTGTGGCAAATCATGTCTGTGGAAAACTATAGAGTGTTTGTGGAGAGGCATCAACTTCTTTTTTCTTCCAGATCTTTTTGCCTTACACAAGAACAAGAGATTGCTAGAGACATAAGATTGTTCCCTTCCAGTCCATGCTGCAAGTAACTCCATGCTGGAAAGACAGTAAGTCCTTAGAGACCTACAGATAACGTCCTCAGAATTTTGTGAGGAGTGTACTCAAACAGACAATGTAGATGCATACTTGTTTAATTCTCAAGAAGAGCTGAGTATCACATTTTCATGGAAATCTATGCTGCTTCATTTAGCTTTTCATCCATATTACTTCCAGATGTTTTCTACTGAGGCAATACCTCGTAGCACTTTCATTTATCTTGTATTTGTGCAGTATTTTTTTGCCCAAGAAGAGTATGTTACATTTGCTCTTATTGAATTGCTTAAGATTCTTTATCTAATTTGTTAAATATTTGTGAATTCTTATCCCAAACACTGCTTACATCTCTTTCACCTACAACTTGTTATTATTTATAGGGTAAGAGACATGAGAATGTGCTTTATAACTGCCAAACTTATTAATGGATATATCAACTGACATAACTCTCTTCTCATTTTTCTCTTTCCTTTATTTTTCCGGTATGATTTTATTCCTCTCATTAACATCTTGTCAGTAGTTTTCCAACTAGGTAAGTATCTAGACAATTTTTGCCATACAAAATTGTGAGATGGGATCATGTCAGCAGCTCAAAAACAGTAGCATTCACAGCTTTTTACCTCTCACAAAACCTAATATCTTGGAAAAGGAGAAATACTATGTTATTTAAAAACAACTGTGTGCCTTAACTCCTGTCAAGTTGTGATGATTTTTTACATGTCTGAATTTTTACTTAGTTGTTTCATTAACATTATGGTTGTGACCACATTATTACCAGGTTCAGAATCTTACTATTACAAAGATGTGTGAGTGAAGCTACTCTATATAAATGCAGCTATATCCTTTGTAGCATTATTAAACATGTGATGTATTGCATTTTCCTTTGGAGATGAATGGACGCTGTGACATCTGAGAGTAAGATACTTCTTTTTTCTCTGCTTAAAGTATCACATTTCAACATCTAAATTTGGGAGCTTACTGAGTAGATACCTACTTATCAGCAGGAGACCCAACCTATTTGCCTAATACACATATATAATGTAATCTAAAATAAAAGGTTCAGGGTATCACACCTGATCTTTAGCATCAGAAAGTTATTTACTTCTAGTATGTCCATCATCCTCCTTGCCTGTCCCAGGAGTCTTGATGTATTTGAACATATCAAATTACACCAGGTACATAGTATTCTGTCTTTCCTGAGTATAATGGAGCTTGGATCATGTGTAGAAAGCTATGTTGTAAATACTATGTTGAGGATTTTTGAAACTAATGAGTTTGCATGAATCACAAACAAAATTCAGATCACTTTGAGGTTGTACAGTAGAATGGATGATTTCTCTTATTTTCCTGTATAAAAAGTTAGGTTAAATTAAACAGGACTCTCTGTCAGGTCTTTCCTCCTGTTACAAATATTTCAGAATGAATTGATCCACCTTTTGGAATCATCTATCTCTTCTCTTCCATGTAGAATGAGAGTAGCCAAGTCTCTTACACAAGCAGCTAATATTCAGATGGTTACAGTTAAGTGAGATTAATCCCATCCTATCTTTCTATGATACAAACTGTTTGATAGAGTTTTAATCATCTTGTGTTTCAAATGTTAAATCAGGAGGGTAATAGTTACTTCCACAAAACAACTTCATTACTGCCTGGGTTAGTTCATTGATCAGTGTTTTTTTTAGTGATATACTAACACATAGCAAGATGTCTCAAAAAAAAATATTTTTTTTTTTTCTGTTAGGGTTTTACAGTCTTCAGAAGTTAAGTTTATGAAGATTTGGGGCTTGGGTTTTGTTTGTTTGTTTGCTGTTGTTGTTGGGGTTTGGTTGTTTTTGTTTTTTACATTCAGGTGGTATGTTTGTTGGTTTGTTAATCATTTCTTTATTGCTATTGTTGGCCAGCTGGAAATATTGAGCAAATAATGTTTTTAACACCATTTCTGAATGAAAAGAAGTTTAATACATTGTATTGTGTTGACCTTGGCTGCATGCCACCTGCCCACCCAGCTGCACTTTCACTTTGCCTTCTGAAAAGGACAGGGCAGAAAATAAAGTAGAAGAGCTTCTGGGTCAAGATAAAGATAGGGAGATCACTTACCTATTAGAGTCATGGGCAAAATGGACTTGACCCGAGAAAGGTGAATTTAATTCACTGCCAATCACAAATAGAAAACAATGTTGAGAAATAAAATCTTTCTCAAATATATTTTCCCCAAGGTGTTACTGCCTTGGCTGCTGGGCTCAGTCATGCCCTTTGGTGTGTCTGCTGAAATCATCTGAATATGGCTGTGTCTGGCACTGGACTGCTCCAGTGTCTCACTGCAGAGGGCCTCCATCTGAAGCCCCACAACTATCAGTGCCTTTGGCATCCTCACCCGATGCTATGTATCTCCTCCTAAAAATAGATTATTCTCTAAAGAAAAGATCACATTTTCCTTGGAGTTGAAAGTGGTTTTTTTTCCTCCAGTTTTCACATATTTTATTTTGGGTCTCAATAAATTATTCTTTTCTAGGTACTTGACCTTACCAAGCATTACAAATGAAAAAATCAAATGGAAAGGTGAGATTATGAGTTTTTTTAAGGTTGAGCAGGGTATTTTCTCAGAAGACAAAATAATAATAAAAAAAGTCTTCAAATTAATTTTGAGATTTTACTTTCACCAAGAAAACACACAGTTCAGACAAAAAAAAGGTCATTCTGAAGGAAGTGGTAATTATGGGACAAACTGGATACTTTCATCTCTCTTTAACTTCAATTTTTTTCTAAATATTTCATTCCCAATGTTTTGAGTCTCTACACTCTTGTCCTGGGACTACAACTAAACCTGTTTTTCAATCTACTAATGGATTTATTTCTTTCACCCAGTTACAGATTGTAAGCTTGATATTTGATTATTTACCCAGACATTTAATTTATTCCCTTAATGAGAATAAAAAAGACAAAACACATTGATTCAATTCCAGTCAAATAGGAATGCTCCAGCAGTGGGGTTAGACTAGATGGGCTTTTGAGGTCCCTTCCAAACCCTAACATTCTGTGATGCTATGATTCTGTGATTCTAATTTGTTAAAAAAGTAGTTGGAATAACCACTTTGGAACAATTTTTATCTATTTAATTCCTGAGTTTTTAACCCTCTAAGGTTTATTGTATTTATTTTTGAAAGTCATTGCAAATTTGAAATTTGAATTTGTACTGCCAAAAAAAGTAAGTGTAAAATTTAGAAATGTACCTTAGCTGTGTAGTGTTTAAATCAGCCTGCTAGTCGCTTGACTGTTTGCTTTAGTCCCCAGAAAATTAACTTTTTTTCACAGAATTTTGTAAAATTCTTATTTCTACAAGGAAACAGATCACCAATATATTTTTAAGAGTTATGACAATCACTGCATAAACATAGAAACTAATGAATTTTACCCAATATTTTCAGCAACACTGTCACAGAATCACAGAATCACAAAATCACAGAATGTCAGTGGCTGGAATGGACCTCGAAAGACCATCTAGTCCAACAACCCTGCAACACAAGATCACCTATACCAGATTACACAGGAACACATCCAGGTAGGTTTTGAATATCTTCAGAGAGGGAAACTCCACAATCCCCCTGGGCAACCTGTTCCAGTGTTCTGTCACCTTCACAGTGAAAAAATTCCTCCTCAAGTTTACATGAAATTTCCTTTGCCTTTCTAATGCTATCTGGTTTTCTAATGCTGCACCAAATTCCAGCTTCAAATTAATTCTGAAATTACTATCCAGGCACATTCAGTGGCAATCTTAAAGAAGTAATCTGATCTACTGTTTCTTTTCTCATCTTTATTTTAGGTTCCTACACACTTAACTTCCTAACATGTCAGAATTGTCTGGTCTTGTATATGGTATACTAATACAACATTTCTATGTTTTCATGATTATCTAATTACAACTATACTCCTCCTTACATTTTTCGTTGTAAAATGCTCCTCTCTCCTTTTAGCTTAGGAATACAGTTTTCATTCGTTTTCTTCATTCCAACTAGCAAGAAAAGAAAAAAATAACTGAATAGTTTCTGATTTTTTTTAATTTTAAATAGAAGTGGGGGTTTTATCTTCTCTTTAGCTGACACCTATTGTCTTTGTATACAGGGTTAAGCATTTTCTAAATGTCTTACGATTATTCTCCTTATGAGTTAACCACTTTATACATCTCAAGGTAATTTTCTTAGTTCACTGTATTCCAGGTATAGTGTGTCAACAATTACTCAAAACCGGGTGCTCTTAAAAAGGTCTGGATGTGAGTCCTCCTAAGAATAGTTCATCTTCTCACAAAATATGTTTGAGAGAGATGCCATAAATACCCTCTTGAAGAAGATTTTTTTTTTTCCTCTGGGCAGGCAACACTTGGTACAATTGCTTACACTTCAGCATGAACTGCCGCTTGAAATCACCAGAATGTATTCTGTATACTCCCATACTGTTCACACAGGTCTTTTATCATATTTTCAGTCTGGTGAAAAAGTCTCAGACATTTCTACAATGGTACTAGGCATGCATTTTTAGGTTGCTTTCTAAAGATTGCGGTTCAAACACCTACCTCAATTACTTTTGACCCAGTTATTTGGCTGGATTTAGTTAGATTGAGTTTCCAATGTTACTTCTCAATTTTTTATTTTGTAGGTGATTCTTCCAATGTAGTTATAGACAACAAGAAACTCTCACAAACCAAGCATAACATTCTGGCTCCAAAAAAGTCAACCAGGATAGAATTTATATTTCCTAACATTCAGCACTGCAAGCAACTGCTTAAACACAGGTATCAAGTGAATTGTGATATATCTGAGAGTACCTAACCTCAACTGCAGTTCCTCACCAGAAGGACGTTGTTTTCCTGTAGGTGCTGCATCATACATAGATGCTGTGTGCAAGACAACTCAGATGTCTCTTAACATCTCAGATAATGCTAAATATGCATTCTTTGAAAGCTGAATCACACCACTGAAGATTTGAAGGCAAACACCACATTCTTGCTCACTCAAATTGTACAGAACAAACATAAAAATTAATTCTAGAAAATTTGTGTAGGACCTCCCTTAAAAGTAGCTCCCTCTAGTTCAATCTGAGTGCCAGACTCAAATTTTGTTAAAGCTAAGGACAGGTACTATCCAATATTATGGTATAATATCTATCTCTAAATCGAAGAATAAAATCACCTTTTGCAAATGTATATATATCTGTTGTCACTTATCACAGAATAAATTAATTACTCTACTTTGCTCTTTTAGGTGCTGCAAACTTAATGCAAGTAAGAAAGAGCTGCTAAATATCTGCTATACAATCTTTATTCGTGATGACAATGATTATACCAGAAATAGCTAATCAACATTCTAAGATAAGAAAATCAAACACACGTCTTTCCAAATATAAGAAACATGCTATGGGAATTGGTGAAATTAAATTTACAAAGAAAAACAAAACCCCAACAAACCTATTTGAAAGCAATATTTGATAAAAAACTACTTTTTAATTATTAATTTCATGCGATTATTACAGAGTGATCCACTGTCATACAATGACTGCTTTCAAACTTGCTGTTTTGTATAACTGGAGTTTTAGTTAATAGAGACAACTGTTACTACAAGTCATATGACTGAATTCCAAGTATCAAGCTGTTAAAGAATAAGCATGGTATAAATTCATTGTCTCATTACATGCAATCACACAAACAGAAAAATAAATGGGATATCATTATCGAATGATGTTCCTTCTGGCATGCCATAAAGATCTATTCTTAGTGCAGCACATGCAGAGCCTATCTTGTAGTCAGAAAGATGAAGAAATAAATACAGTGGTGACTGGTAAAAATTTCCAGATGGTTAAAAATTTATAAATACCAAACAATAAAAACAGTTGGCCAGCTGTTTAGACAAGGCTTGGATTGTTTGACAAAGAGGAACATATGAATTATAGGTATTTTAGTGTGGTTTAACAGGACATAAACACAGAAGCAAAGGGTGCAGTCACATTCAACATCAATTCTGAAATTTACTGAGATTGAGAAGGATTTCAAAATTGCAGCAGAGAATCACTTTAAACTAGCCATAAGGAATCCTCATGCAAAGCTGTAGCCAAGGAAACAAGGGATTAGAAAGAGAATGCAAGTTTTTACACCTGTATGTGGCATCTGTGAAAGTGCCAGAAAACTCCAGAGATTTCTACAATTTAATTTTTTGAAAGAATTTTTAGAAGGATGGAGGTGTTTCAGAAATCAATACGTAACAGGAACGAGTGTGGCACACTGAAACAGTCTGACCATGCAGTAAGGCAGGCCAAAGCATGCAGCTTTCACAAAGAGGCACAGCAGGGCACTGGGGATGTGCAGAAAGACACATCAACATACATGGGTCAGGAAAAACAAACAAAAAACCAAGTGAAAACAAACAAACAAATCGAAGTCAAACAACCCTGCATGTATCTGAGGCCACTCATACCAGAGAGAAATTTGCAAGAAGGCAGACTTACCTTGTGTGGATAGATACAGCCTCCCTCACTAATTAGAAAACACTTAAACAAACTAGACATGCAAAACCATGAGCTCTTATGGATTGCACCCAAGAGTCCTGAGCAAATAGGCTGATGTCATTGCAAGGCCCCTCTCAAATAGTTTTGAAGAGTCATGGTGAACAGAAGACATTCCTGAAAATTGGTAAAGAGGAAAGGTAAAGCTCTGACAGAATTAAATTTCGCCAAGAACATCAAGGGCAACAAGAAAAGCTTCTATAGGTGTGTCAGTGATAACAGGAAGACTAGGGAAAAAAATGAGTTATCTCTGAAAGAAGGAGACATGGTTACCTAGAATATGGAGAAGGTTGAGGTACTCAGAAGATTGCTCTTCCTCTGTCTTCACCAGCAAGTATACCAGCCAGACCTCCAAGTCAAGGAAGGCAAAGACAGGCACTGGGATAATTAATTTCCAACAAAGTAACTATTTCTGCCTTGGCTGCATATTTCCACAGATAAATATCACATATTATGTTTGTAACACTCTCTTACTCTATTGCCGTATTGAATTCTGAAAACGTATGAAGGATTTGAACTTCATTAGCAATACTTAAATTACATAAATTGTATGTACTTACAAATTAAATACATAAACCTGTGTTTTGGTGATGTTGGCTTTGCTTTTTCCTGTCCAATGGAAAGTGGGAAAAGACTGTAATTGAAGACTCTCATTGTTCCTTTATAAACTTCATCGTTTTAGAAGAATGAGTCCTTGTGCCTGAGAGATGTTGAATGAGCGACTTTAGAAGCTCATAAACACTTTTACTGCTGAACTAAGAAGCTCTGTATGCTGAGTACCTCAGATTAGAATCTTTTCCAATGTTAGTGCATTGAGTTTACAGAGAGGTTTCATCATTTCCAGTAACGAAAAGCAGATTCTTTACACATTTTTTCTGTCATAATTTTTGTGGTCTGATCCACACACTAACTGCAGTGCAAGGACATTTCATCAGATACATCACTGAAACGTTCTTTGTAGTGCATGTTATTATTCATTAAATAGGAGAGGAGTTATTTTTTTTTCTTTTTCTATAATAGGGTGATAAAATAAAACACTTATATTTGGGGGTTGAATTACATGGTCACAGGCATCACAAAAGTAATTGCCATCAGTTAGCTGTGCCACTAAGGGTCTACAGTGATGAACAATGCACTTTTAGAGTACAATTTTGTCTTTTAAGTTGGGCTTCTTCCATAAGGCATCAGGAGATCTTTAAACAAGTTATTAAGGTCAGGGTTGTTTTGAAGAATGTTCCAATGTTTCCCTGATAATTGCTTGGATTCTGCCTACCTATTCTTTAACCTAGTGACATGGCTAATAGAAAGTTATTTGTGTTTTGATGCAGAGTTGTTTCAATAAGAGCTCCACTCATGCTTTCCTAACTCTAGGTTTATTCTAAGCATGAGGGAATTGTACTTAAGAAAAGCGCCTATAAAATAAATAAAACTTCTCTCTAAGCCCATCAGACCTTTTCAATAAAGGCCTTTATGTTAGAGAATCTCTTGAATATAAAATGTTATTTAATCAATAAGCCCAGGCTTTTATTAAAGCTGCCAATTTTTTTTTTTTTTTTTTTTTTTTTTTTTTTGGTTCTGAAGAGGTGTATTTTCTATGATAGGCAATACTTCATCTTGAAACTTGTTAGCAAAACCATGTATCAAAATAATGTTCCTATTTCCCATTATGTTCAGTGTAGAGATGAAGTATTTTATGAATTTTTCTCTGTACCTGTCAAAATAAACCAAATTTCCAGGATAATTTGTAATGAATTTTAAACTTTGGGGTTTTCTTAGCAAGTTATATTTTCGTATTTTCAATGTGTAAATAAATAAATAATAAATATTCATGTGTGGTTTTCTTTGGCTATAAAACATCTTGCTTTGGAATAAATGAGAAAACTTATGAACTAAAGTACCATTTGCTACAAGTCAAAGCATTACACTATGACCCTCTCTGAATTTTGCTACATTAAAGTATATAAGATCAACTAAACACATAAATGATTACCTGTATATATTTTAAAATGAAATAATGTGCATATTAATTGCACTTTTCTATTTATTTAAATGCTACTGTCAATATATTTGATTTTGTAAGAGAAACTCAATGCAAATGATACATTTTGATTTTTTATGACAAAAAGCAGAAAAAGAATAGTAAGTTTTCTTCCAGTAGAATAGACATTTTATTCTTCATTTCACTGCTGGAATTCCATTTCCTTATTTGGAAGAGACCCCGGAGACACCTGCATGGAAGGAAGTATGCACTCTTCATTCTCTTGACATTAAAAAAACCCCAAACTACAGAAAAATAACACTTACAATCAAAAGGAATAATGGTTATGGTTAAAATGCTTGTGGGAAATGTACAGAAGGGCATAAAAAGTGCTTATAAGGGATCTTAGAAGGTCAAGCTTAAAAATAAAATTTAAAAATTAAAATAACATATCTATTTCCTGATTTGTAAGACCCTTACTAAGGCTGACTGTCCAAGATCTTTAGATGCATGACATAAGCCAAAGACTCCAATTGTGAATTAAAATGATTGTCCAAATCATAATGCTACTATCCAGAAACTGATGATCAAGAAAATACACCCTCTAAATATGAAACTGGGAGAGCGTTTATCATCTGAAACCTGAAGCACAAATTAATCATTTGTGTAATTTGAATTAAGTCAGTTGGAATTATCCCAGGAATGAATATAACCCAATTTGTTAAAGATATTGTACTGTAAACACTGCACTGTGTCAGAGATACATCTGTTCAGCAACTGCCTCAGCTAAATAGATAAGACACTCTTCCCCGTTAACTAAGAGCAACCTAAACACTTAACTCAGACTGACCTGTTTTGTCAGGGTGCAGAAGTGGACTTCGAACAAAGCATCTCAGTATTTTTCACTTGGAGTCAGGTAAGGCATCTGAAATGGGTTNTTACCAAAACTCAGACAGGGATAAAGAGAAGAGGGCAGCATGAAGGGGTATTCAGATTACAACATTCAGTCACTAACAGTCTGATCTTCAAAGGATTACAAGCAAGTCATTAAAATAGGAGGTTAGTTTTTAATGAGAAGGTATACAAGATGCCCAGTATAATTAGACAGTGGGCTCAGAGGATTTATAGGACTTATGAATTTTTGAAAGAGAAGAAATAGCTGAGCAAACTGAGTTTAGCAAGTACTGTCCCTAATATTTTGCACAACCTACATCTGCAAGTTGTTTTAATATGTATGCTTTGAACCTTGTGAGGCACTGCAAAACCATTCCTTCCTCACTAGTTATTTCATCGGAATATTTTGCCATGGATTGTACTGAATCCTTTCATCTTCCCTCCCCGCCATTCTCCCACGGTGAAAACTCTCCTTTTAGTTTACTAGACAATTGGCCATGTATACTTTACTTAGGTACAAAAGAGTTTAGCAGGGTCGGTAAGTGAAAGTAAGGCAATGCTTTCATAGAGAATTTGGGGAAGTTTCCCATTGTTTACTACCATGCAATTTAAAGGCTCCCTAGTTTGTACTAATGCATCTTTTACTTGAAATGCTGATAATTGCTTTTACTGAACAACACCTCTTAATTCTCAAAAGTAGCAAACATTTACAGTAGAGTGAAAACAAAAATATTGACAGAAGACAGAAGCTCGAAATAAAATATTGCTAGGCACATACGAAACCTATTGCATTGTTTAGGGTTACTATGTTTCTTTCTGGTTTAATCTAGCCTTTGATATTTTTTGTTTTTTTAGTCTCATATGCCTTTTTCCTTCACTTTGTTTTCCATGCCCAGATCTGGTAGCCTCCTTCCTAACTTCCCTACCTCTCTTTCTTTCTCTTTCCTTATGATAAGGTTTTTGCATGCAAGTACTTACCCAACTTTTATTAGTATTATTATTAATAATTTTAGGAAATGAAAGAGCTGAATGCATGTTTTAATATATTTTTAATGGTTCTTGCTGACAGATATGACACTTTGTTGGTATTTTTTAGTATTGCTATTACATTAAAAGACTTTTATTTTTATCACTATCTATTTTGCCATCTGGTTAAAATAACAAAGACTCCCAAGATGAGCAAATTGAACAAGCTTTTCACTTCATTGAAGAAAACGACTGGTTCTAGCTGCAGTGGCTTCTTTTTTTTTTTTTTTTAAGGGGGAGTCATTGTTCACATTCTATTAATTCTATAGTTTCTGTTAAATAATGTTCCTTTATTATGAAGAGAATATTCATTTTTCGTGTACAAATAACTTTCCCTAACTGCTGTTCCATTTAATGCATTTATGAGACTTAATCTTCTGCTACCACCTATAGACAAGATAAAGTATTACTGCATGGTGTGCCTTCCGTTTAACAACTGACCATTGCACGCCTTCACTACCTAGTTTCAGAGGTATTTCTTCAGCTTTATCTATTATTTATTATTTATTCTATACAATATCTCAGAGAAGAACACAGATAATGTATAATAGAAACTGAAGAATTAGGTAAGGTAAAACCATTCTCATTGTTGCACTCAAAATCCCTTCTGTGTAGGATAAACATATTCCAGTACACAACCTCTCTTCCAAGTTGAAAAAGGTTTCTTCATTTAACTGGATATGAATTTCTGTTCTATATTTGATCTATTATTTGTAGTGATTTTTGTGTTCAATGCATCATATAGTGGTAGAGTTTCTTACATCTCACTCAAAGTTGATGAAATAACTCTTTGATATGTACTCCATACTCACCATTGTTTTGCTGTATCAGCCAGAAAAGAAAATTTAGAATAGTAGTTTCCTTCTCACTTGTAACATACAGCACAGATAAGATTCTGCCAGAGTGAAGGATTAGTGCACAGTCCTTCTGAAACTGCAAATCTCACAGCAGACACTACATAGATATGTGTCAGAAGGAATGTCAAACTTTACCTCATTCTGGGAACCACTGTGGATGTTGTGAAAGCAACCTTTCCTAAGAAATTGTACAATGGTAAGAATTATTTAAAGATGTAAAAATGAGGGAAACTCACTGTATTGCCATTTACTGAAGCCTGAGTCCATAGAGGCTTGAGATCAAAATGATTCCGCCTAAAATTTGAACACTGAAAGGAAACAAGTCATTTCGTGTATGTGTTGCAGGGGAGATGGAGAATGACTGTCCAAAACCCAACTTTTGAATTCTTAAGAGGAAACCTGCTACATTATATTTGCAGTAGATACAGGCTGCTTGTGTATTTTGATGTGACTTGAACTAAACAAAAGTGGCACTTCCTAAATCTTCCTCTAAGTAAAGAGGTACAAGGCACGATCACTAGGTAGGACACTTAAGAAGACATTGTATTTCTGCATATAAACCATTTAGACTCAGAAAACTGGAGACTGGGGGTTCTGGAAAGTAAAGGGAACAGGAGCTGATCTGGAAAAATAAGCTGGAAATCCTTGGTAGAGGAAAGATTAGAGAAACAGGTGAAGATCCCAGGTGTCAGACAGATGCATGGACAAGAAGGCATGGGAATGTCTATAAGTCTTGTCTAGTAACCCCCAAGATTGTTAACTGCCAACAATGGCATGCGGTAAAAGACACAACTTTTGCATGACCTTCCCAGGTCATAAAGAATGCCACTGTGGTGAGGGCAAACTGAAACCTAGAGTGTAATACTGGGAAAACTGCACAAGTATGTGTAGCAAATGAATGGAGAGAAAGTTCTAATCTCACTCGTTCTTAAATAACCCCCATTATACATATTCATTATATTTGTCATGTGAGTTACATCAGCACAACAGATTCTCTACTGTCTGGGACAGAACCAGTTACAAATACATAAAATCTCTAGTGAGATCCCTTACTCACTCAGCAGATTCAATGTCTTTGAAACAAATTTTGTTCACAAACTAAAGAACAAGCCCTTTAACCATAGTCATAATGTTTAAATTGAGTACTGCAAATTAAATCAGTTTCTTGTGAGGCCAGATGTGGGATTTTCTTAGGAAACTAGAGCTGAAGAACCTCTGTGCTTGATAAGTCTAGAGAAACTTAAAAATATTACAAATTCACAAATAATTTAATACAATAGAGGGTTTTTCTGATGAAAGTATAATTATTTGTGACGTCTTTTTACTACTAGACAAGAATGTTTTTATTCATTGAGCAGACTCAAATAAGAAAAATAAAAAGCCTATTTTCATATATTTTTTTTCTTTTTCACCTCTTTACTTTCATAGATTTCAAGGCCATAAAGATGTGAAATGTCTGACTGACCTTCTGCTTAGTGCAATTTTTAACCCAGTTCAGTACCTTCTCACAATATCACATTTGCATAACTATGTTTATCAGCTACAGTGACCTTCCTCTTGCCTTCTACCAGTCATTGTAATTTAACAAAAGACATATTTTATATACTACAGATTTTTATATGAACTTTACTGAAGATACTGTAAATGCATCTAGAATATTAGTTTCTTGGTTAAATTTACTCATAGATGTGAATTTTGACTGTCATTGGTTCAATATTTCTATTTGGTGATTTTTGTTTCAAATAACATTTTTCCTAATTAAAAAGAACCACCACTTTTAGTAGTATAAAAACAATTCAAACCCAGAAATAACAGAATTGACACAGCAGACTCATAAACACAGGCCTTGTTCCAACCCCTCCTGCCACAGGCAGGGACACCTTCATCTAGGTCAGGTTGCTCAGAGCCACATCCAACCTGACCTTAAAAACATCCAGGGATAGGGCTTCCACCACCTTCCTGGGCAACCTGTTCCAGTGTCTCACCACCCTTATGGTGAAGAACTTTCTAACATCTAAATTTACTCTCCTATAGTTGGATCCATTTGCCCTAGTCCTCTACCATCATTTTTACTAAATCATGGCAAACAGGAAAGGTGCCTGAGGACTGGAGGAAAACCAATGTCACTCTAGTCTTCAAAAAAGGAAAGAAAGAGGTTCCAGGTAACTATAGACTAGTCAGCCTCACCTCCCTCCCTGGAAAAATGATGGAACAGTTCCTTCTGGAGGTTATCTCTAGGCACTTGGAAGAGAAGATTACCAGGAATAGTCAGCATGGATTTACCAAGGCAAAACCATGCTTGATGAATCTGGTATGATGTTGTAACTGAATGGGTAGATTTAGGGAGACCAGTGGATGTAATCTACCTGACCTTAGCACAGCTTTTGACACTGTCTCCCATAACATCCTTGTAAGCAAGCTCAGGAAGTGCAGGATAGAAGAGCAGACAGTGAGATAGGTTAAAACTGGTTACACAATAGAGTACAAAAAGTAGTGATCAATGGTGCAAAGTTCAGCTGGAGATCTGTAACTAATGGAGTCCCTTAGGGATCAGTGCTGGGTCTAGTCCTGTTCAACATTTTCATCAATGACATTGGTGAAGGCACAGAATGTCAACTCAGCAAGTTTGCTGATGATACCAAACTGGTAGGCTTGGCTGACACACTTGAAGGCTGTGCAGTCATTCAATGAGATTTGGACAGACTGGAGAACTGGACAAAGAGGAAAAAGATGAGGTTCAACAAATATAAGTGCAGAGTCCTGCATCTGGGAAGGAATAACAAACTACACCAGTACAGGATGGGAGCTGATCTGCTGGAAAGCAGTCCTGTGGAGAAGAACTTGGGAGTCTTGGTGAACAAGAAGCTATCCATGGGACAGCAGTGCGCCCTTGTGACCAAGAAAGTAGATGATGTCCTGGGGTGCATTAAGGGGAGTGTGTCCAGTAGACCAAGGGAGGTTCTCCTCCCCCTCTACTCTGCCCTGATGAGACCTCACCTGGAATATTGAGTTCAGTTTTGACCTCCTCAGTTCAGGAGAGACAGGGATCTACTCAAAAGAGTCCAATGTAAAGCTACAAAGATAATTAAGGGACTGGAGCACATGAGGGATGAGACTGGGGGATTTGGGGCTTTTTGTTCCAGTAAAGCAAAGACTTAGAGGGGATCTAGTCAATGTTTATGTGAGGGCTGGGTGTCAAGAGAGAGGACACAAACTCTTCTCAGTTGTACCCTATGATAGGACAAGGGATAATAGTCATAAACTAAAGCACTGGAAGTTCCACTTCAAGATGAGGAAGAACTTCTTTACTGTAAGGGATGTGTTCCTATGTGACCTGAGCTAGATTCTATGGCCCTACTCGGTCAGGGGGGTGGGACTCAATGATCTATGGAGGTCCCTTCCAACCCCTAATATCCTATGATCCTGTGATCTTGTTACACAAAAAAGTCACAGAATCACACAATTAACCAGGTTGAGAAAAAACCTCTAGGATCATCAAGTCCAACCTATCACCTAACCCTTCTAATTAACTAAACCATGTCATTAAGTGTCTCGTCCAGCCTCCTTTAAAACACCTCCAGGGATGGTGACTCCACCACTTCCCCAGGCAGCCCATTCCAATGGGCAATCACTCCTTCCATGGAGAATTTGCTCTTAAAGTCCAGCCTAAACCTGCCCTGGCACAGTTTGACACTGTGTCCTCTTGTTCTGTCACTGAGTGTCTGGGAGAAGAGATCATTCCCCACGTGGCTACAATCTCCTTTCAGGTAGCTGTAGAGAGCAATGAGGTCTCCCTTGAGCTTTCTCTTCTCCATGCTGAACAATCCCAGCTCCCTCAGGCTCTCCTCACAGGGCTGTGCTCCAGTCCCCTCACCGTCCTTGGTGCCCTTCTCTGGACACATTCAAGCACCTCAACATCTTTCTGAAATTCAGGGGCTCAGAAACTGGATGTAGTACTCAAGGTATGGCCTGACCAGCATGGAGTACAGGGGCAGAATCATAGAATCATAGAATCATAGAATGGTAAGGTTGGAAGGGACCTCAAGGATCATCTAGTTCCAACTCCCTGCCATAGGCAGGGACACCTCCCACTAGTAGAGGTTACTCAAGGCCTCATCCAATCTCGCCTTGAACACATCCAGGGAGGGAGCATCCACAACCTCCCTGGGCAACCTGTTCCAGTGCCTCACCACCCTTAC
>VWZE01012524.1:81741-94167 GCA_013396675.1 Eubucco bourcierii | reverse complement strand
ACACTTGGCCTTATTGAATTTCATCAGGTTGGCCTGGGCCCAACTCTCCAGCCTGTCCAGGTCCCTCTGGATGGCATCCCTGCCCTCTAGCAAGTCGACTGTGCCACACAGCTTGGTGTCATCTGCAAACTTGCTGAGGGTGCACTCCATTCCTCTGTCCATGTCACTGACAAAGATGTTAAACAGCACTGGTCCCAGCACTGACCCCTGAGGGACACCACTTGTCACTGGTCTCCAGGTGGACATTGTGCCGTTGATCGCCACTCTCTGGGTTCGACCATCCAGCCAATTCCTTATCCAGCGAGTGGTCCATCCATCAAGTCCATGCTTTTCCAGTTTGGTGACCAGGATGTCATGTGGGACAGAGTCAAATGCTTTACTCAGGTCCAGGTAGATGACATCAGCTGCCTTTCCCTTGTCCACTGTCGCTGAATGACTTGCCTTGTCCTGTTCGTTGAACTATTCCTGATACAGGTCAGGATGCCATTGGCCTTCTTGGCCACCTGGGCACAGTGCTGTCTTATGTTCAGTTGGCTGTTGACTAATACCCCCAGGTCCCTCTTTACCTGGCTGCTCTCCAGCCACTCTGTCCTCATCCTGTATCACTGCATGAAGTTGTTGTGGCCAAAGTGCAGAACCTGGCACTTGTCCTTGCTAAAACTCACGGCACTGGACTGTACCCATCTATCCAGCCTGTCCAGGTCCCTCTACAGGGCCCTCCTGCCCTCTAACAGGTTGACACATGCTCCCAACTTGGTGTTGTCTGCAAATTTACTGATGATGGATTCAATCCCCTCATCCAGATTATCAATGAAGATATTAAACAGGACTGGGCCCAACACTGATCCCTGAGGGATACCACTAGTTACTGGCTGCCAACTGGATGTGGCACCATTCACCACCACCCTCTGGGCCTGGCCATCCAGCCAGTTCCTAACCCAGTACAGAGTGCCCCTGTCCAAGCCATGGGCTGGCAGCTTGCCCAGGAGTCTGCTATGGCAGGCAGTGTCAAAGTCCTTGCTGAAGTCCAGGCAGACTACATCCACTACCTTTCTCACATCTACCAGGTGGGTAACCTGGTCATAAAAAGAGACAACGTTGGTCAAACAGGACCTATCCCTCCTAAATCCATGCTGCCTGGGTCTGATCCCTTGGCCATAATGTAGGTGTCCTGTGATTGCCCTCAGGATGATCTGCTCCATTATCTTGCATGGCACTGAGGTCAGGCTGACAGGTCTGTAAATTCCTGGGTCCTCCTTCCAACCCTTCTTGTGGATAGGCACCACACTGGGCAGCTTCCAGTCTTCAGTGACCTCTCCAGTGAGCCAGGACAATTGACAAATGATGGAGAGCAGCTTGGCCAACTCATCTACCAGCAGTCTCATCGCCCTAAGATGGATCCCATCTAGTCCCATAGACTTCTGAGGATCCAAGAGGCTCAACAGGTCCCTAATTACCTCCTCCTGGATTATAGGGGGATGTTCTGTTCCCTGATGCCACCTACCAGCTCAGGAGGCAGCTGTCCTAAGGACAACCTGCCTTGCTAATAAAAATCGAGACAAAGAAGGTGTTAAGCACTTCTGCCTTTTCCTCATCTCCAGTCACTACATTCCCCTGCTTGTCCAATAAAGGTTATCCCTGCCCCTCTTTTTTGTCATTAATGTATTTATAGAAACACTTGTTATCATTCACAGCAGTGGCCAGTCTAAGTTCTAACTGGCCTCTCTATTTTTCTTCCCATGCAATCTAGCAACATCCTTAAATTTTTCCAGAGTGATCATTCCCTCTTTCCAAAGGTGATATGCCCTCTTTTTTTCCTCCTTAATTCCTCGACAAGTCCCTGACCCATCCAGGCTGGTCTTGGTCTTCTTAAACCTCATGAAGGAAGATGCTGATTCAAAGTATGATGCTACAACATTTCCCAGATTATTTCTAGATGTTAAAATGTTAACCGTGAAATAGAACTTGCTGTATTTTCATAAAAGCGTAATTCAGGGTTTATTTTATTTCCCTATATTGATACCATTTGTTATTAATTCTCTTTAATATTGATTAAATTCTGGTAGAAAATATAATTAATAATTACTGTATTGTATACTTTTATAAACACACATACTACATACTTAAGTGTTGCCATTTTGAAGTCAAATGAACTGCTAAGTGAAAATGAATGTGTACAAGGAGAGACTGAACTTTTCACTTTGATGGAAACAACTGAACCAGTGTTATTCTCATAGGCAGTAAATGTTTTGTGAATATGCAGTAATTAATGTCCAAACTGTGATTCTCTTTCAGTTTATTAACACAAATCCTTACAGACATTTCAAGAAATGCTTAAAAGGTCAGATCAAATATAATATACTTCAATTTCATTTGTTCTATGTGAAATTTATAGTTTAAATGTATGATAAAGTTTTTGCTTCTTATCAGCCAAAATGCTCCTTCATTATTCACCTCTATAGTGTCTCCTTTACCTGAGAATTGATATCTTTTTTCATCTTAGTGAAGGAGTAAACAGTATTTCACTGATGTGGACTGAAGTAATCCTGTCTACCATGAATAAGGTCTGGGAAATCAATTGCAAAGTAAAGACTGAAGGATTTGGCCAAACACCTATAAAATATAAGGAGATAATTCTTTCACAAGTAAGAAGAATTATCATCTATTTTCTGTTTATGAACTCTGTGATGACTGCATTACACAGCACTCCGGATAGCAGTAAATGACTGTTGTACTTGAGAAGTCAGATTTATTTTGCACATGTAAGACATTATTTTCATTCTTGGTCTTCAAGGACTCTTCATTCAGAATCTAAAATGTTTCATCAAACAATGTAACATCTGTTAAAATTATAATCACTCACATCAAGAATCCATATCAAAAGATATATTGTACTTTACTTCCTTTGTATGCCTTGGCCCTCAAAATAGGTGTCTCAACAATTTGTGAGATATATAGCAGGCATATATGGCAGAAGAAAAAAAAGTGTTCAGTTATATTTTTGTTTTTAGTTAACATCAAAAGTGCAGTAATGCTAATTTAGAAAAAGAAGTAGGTTTAAACTGGTTTTATGGGCAATGCAAAGACGAAGTAATAAAGCAAGCATGTGGGCTTTATTCATCTATTATGAATAGCATTATTACCATGAAATATGTTAGGTAGACTTTAGTCAATTTTGCTTGTGATTTGTAAGAAATCTAACCACTGCTTGTTAGTATGAAGGTGAAGAAGGATATTAAATTATACTAGGCCTTGCTGTTGAGTCTTGACTGTAGGCATAAAGCTGAAAGATGAAAGAAACGGTCAAAGAATGCCAGATATGTCTACTACTGAAAGGCAATTGCCATTTTGGTATCTAGTAAGCATTACTCTTTTAAAAGCACAGTAAAAAAATGAAAATACAAATATTAGCTTAATATTGAGACTAATCTCTTTCTTCTGAAGCTCTGAGTCTCCTTTTAATTGTCTTTAGGTTTTTTCACTGGATCCTTTTGTGCATATTTATTGCTAACTCTAGAAAATTGTAATAAATGACTGTCGTGGTAGGCCTAAGCAGGCCAAAATAGGCTTATATACATTCTGGCTTGCCCAGACATGTCTTTCTGCTCTTCCTCCTTCTGTTTTGGGGAAAGCAAACAAAAAAACCCCCAAACCCACAAAATATTAGGGATATGTTGGAACAATCGACGACCATTAAAACAAACAATATCTCACCATTGGGAGCTTTAAATTAAAAATCCTTCATACTTCAAAAGTCAGAATGGTGTTGCCAATTGTACACTTGGGATTGTTTTTAAGTAGTATAGGATTTAGTTGTTTGGTTGATATGCACAATTACCCCTTTGATCAGTTATCACTTGGAATTTCTTTCTTTTATTTTTTTTATTTTGAGGATAACATTTCCTGAGATTTATCTTCAGTCCTCTGTTTTGGTGGAGGGATGATTATTTATTACATGAACTAGTTCTAATTTAGAAAGGTGAAGAGACAGTTTATTGTATTTTATGTTGTCTAACTTAAAGATCCTTCTGATGGATACACTTTAACCAGCCAGGGTATAGAAGTACACAAGTCTGTTCTAGTGTTGTACTGCAGTATCTTTGAGTACCAGTATATAGAGATAGAATGTCATTCACTCCTGGCTTCACTGAACTCAAAAGGGATGTTGGTTAGTGGACTGAGGATTTAATCTCCATGGTATATACTCTTTCTGTGGGTTTGTTTTATTTGTTTGTTTGTTTTACTTGAGCAGAAACCAGGACAGAAAAAAGAGAATCATTTTCTAGTTTATTCCTACCTGATAAATTTTTACTCTACTCTTGGTATTATTACAATGTAGATCATAGTATTCAAAAATACTTTGAGACTAATAAAACTTCTGTGAGAGCTTTTGTGTTAACTTCACTGTCTATATGAAGATTGAAGACTGAAATTACATAGATACTCATAACAAAATTATACAGCATACAACTGATATGGCATTAAAAAATATTGGTGCAAATACAGACTTTATAACAAGGAGACTATAGCAAGAGAATGATACATTTACAGAAATATTTTACATCAACCTGTTCTCAAATTTTATTTTAGTACACAGGCAGAGCTGAAAGAGCTTTATGAAAGGAGTAGATCACATTAGGAATTAGGTGATTGAAGGGAAGTAGCTAATAGTTGTATGGACTGAGCCTGTGCATGACACAGTGCAGACTAGATATTTCAACTCATCAGTAATATGCTGGTGTGACAGAAACATCTAGGACCCCATTCACTATTATTGTGCCATTAAATTTTACAGAAGAAATGCTGGAGGTGGAAGTTATTTCTGCTAGTGTTTCTGTTTCCATATTATGAAGCACATTCTGTGAACAGCTTTGTGCCTACTAATACACACTATTGCAAACACTGAATTCTGGCCTCTTCTGTGAAGAGCAACAATGATCTCTAGTGGCAGCAACTTATATTTCAAGTTTAGTGATAAATAAAACATAGTGAAGATATTCCACATTATCATTTAGTTTAAATTGTTGTGGATTATTAAAAAAAAAAAAAAAGTCACACAGTAGTAGTTAATGAAACTTAATTCTCCTTATTCAGTATTTCTCTCCACTCTATATGCACTCAAGTCTGCAAATTTGGCAGTCCCTTTGGTAATAACCCAGTTTTACATATGCAATTGCCTGCTACATATTTTTAAAAAACCTTTCAGATATATGACATTCATAAGTGCTTCTAGCCAAGGCCTTTAAAACTCTCCATTATTGTGGATATAACAACAAAACCAGTAAAAAGCTAAATTCTTCCTTCCCCATACACTGTGGAGCTTTACAGCACCTTTATACATTTGTAACTTATTTTATATCATATATGCAGGGTTTCAGTCACCCCAAACAGCACCATTTTGTTATCCAAGAAGACATAATAATGTAGTAATTAATAGTATAATTAGAAATTCTTATAAGATTCTTGTGCTTAAAAGGGACACAGGATTATAGAAAAGTAAGGCTTAGAGCATTTTTAAAGGAAAAATAAAAAGAAGAAGGAAAAATAACTGCATTCTTTCTATATGCTGTCCTTTTTCCTTAATAACTGTTGCAGATTATAAATTTTAGAACAATTTGGTTTCCTGAAACTTGTATTTACTTATGTTTTGCAGACTTTCTTCTTCCTCTTTCTTTGCGTCCTTTAAAAGGTGAGGCAAGGAAAAGAGATGCAAACCAAAGTCAGTCATTCAGGTGTTAAAAAGAATCTCAAATATTTGTGTTACAGAGAGCTATTTATGTAGAATCTGTGACAATTAAGCCTCTGTGGAGCCACCATAAGTCTATGGCACTTCAGCGTTTCTTAGGGTAATCTTAAATATTTTTGAGGATTGGTATACATTATCTGCATAGTATTAGGGTCTGACCCAACCTACAGTGATCTGATATCCTTTCAAAATGACATAGAATCAAAAATTCATAGAATGGCTTGGGCTGGAAAGGGCCTTTAAGATCATCTGGTTCCAATCCCCTTACCATATGCAAGGACATCTTTCACTAGATCAGGTTGCTCAAAGCCCCATAAAACCTGACCTTGAACACTTCAAGTGATTTGGTTTCTTTGGGCAACCTGTTCCAGTGTCTCATCACCGTATGTTATGGATAGGTTATATTAATAAAATTAATAATATTTTTAGTAATACCCAAACATTATTTACAGGGTCTTTATGCTCAGTTGTGCAAATAGATTACAGAATATGTACAGTGCTTAGGACAGTGCCAAACAATTTAGCAAAACCAGAGATTCATGTGGTGCAATGTCACTTGCCCTCCTTGGGGTAGCAAAAGACTACTTTCTGCTAAAGCAGAAGGCACAATAGCTAAAAGTTACAGAGTAAACAGAACCAAAGCAAAGAGCTTTAATTACAAAGAGACTGTCTAGAGAATTTACTCACAAAATAGTATCTCCAGATTTCTGGGGCTGCATTATAGCTCCAGATAGTGCTCAAAACAGTTGAAGGGGTTGCTGTCAGTGGTATGATACCTGCTGAAAGCTTTGGAGTATCCTCAGGACTCTGGCACGGTGCTGGGTCTCCCTGCTGGCTCTGACCTGGTCTTCGTCCCTTCTTGGGCAGACTGTGTCTTTTCCAGGGTTCCAGACTCCTTGTGGAGGTTTGCAGGTGTGCAGGCAAGCACTGTGTCTTGCTGTGTGGCAGTACCCTGCTTTCTCTCACAGACTGCAGTGAGGTTTCTTGATAAGTGAGCTCTCCAGCCAGGAACTGCTTATTGCTTTCAGTTCACACTAAGACTGGCACTGGGTTTCAGGTAGCTTTCAGCAATGATTCTTGCCTACAGCATGAAGGCAGTTAACACCTCTCACTGGTAAACTGAGACATACCAAAGTTTCCAGGAGGATGAATTTGAAACATCAAAGCTTATTGTTACACAGTAAAGCTGATTTGAAGCAGCAAGGCTTCCTGGTCCCCAAGACAAGGTTTGGTATTAACCAAAGTGAAGCGTGGCAAAAGCAAGGCAAAATAAAGCATGGTGAAGTTGTTTACAACTTTGCTCATATTTATCAATTGCCTGAGTCTGATGGTTCCATTTGGCCACCACATTCTGATTCACCAATCAGAATGGCATGTTGCCAAAATTTACCACATTAGATTAAGCCAGGGGCTTGCTTTACCCATATTTGGGAAAACATCAGCCTCCACATCAGGCAAGTATGTGTAAGTTGTTTATCACAAATTGTGAACAGGAGCAGATTCAGTGGCTCCAGGTCTTTTGTCCTCTTTCTTGTGTTGCTTCCCACTCCAGCAGAGGGGTGGAGGAGTGGGAGCTCATACCTGGAAAAGTCAGGACACATATTAGGCCTAATTTGGCCTAATTATAAAAAGCATTTTCTATATCGAATCTCATTTAAAAGTCTCTCTCCATCTTTCTCATAAGACCTCTTTATAAGCCATCAAGTTGGTTTACATAATAAGATATAAAGGTGTTAGTTCAGAACATTTACTTGCCAAAGTAAAATTATACATGTCCACAACTGTTGTGTTTATTGACGTGAAGCTGTTCTGTAGAAACCTAGAACTTTTTCCTGAACTCTGATTTAACTTATGGACCCCTTTATACAGTACACTAACAACTTACTTGCCAAAACAGTGAAAAATTGTCTTCAGAATGTGCTGCTGTAACCCATATGATCAGCATTAATATCCTATTTATTTTTTTCCTTGTAAGATTTCCAGACTTCAAGCTATTCTAGACTGAGTTTTATCTTTAGAGGTTTTTTTTAAAAACCTTCTAGTCTGGCATCTGCTGAGACAGAAGCAAAGAGCATAAGATAGAATACTTTGCTAATTTTGCCTCATCGCCTCCTGACACAGTTACAATTATTTGTTTGCTAAAAAAAAAGAAAAGAAAAGAAAAAGGTTTTTACCTTGATCCTGTTCTACTTCAATGACATTGGTGGTAAGAGAAATTTGCAGCGCCAAGGTCCTGCTGACTGCCTGATGAATTTATTTAGATTTAGATTTAGATTTATCTGAAATTCATATAAATTCTGATAACTACTCATTTTGTAAAGAGGTACATAACCATTGATATTTTTCTTGCTTTCACACTTGATGACTACACAATCTTTGCTACTTTCAAAACCAGACGGAAGCTACATCTGATAAAGCAGATGATTTCTTGCTTAGAAGTTGCAGTCAAAACTAGCACATTACTGTATGGCTTCCAAGATTGTACTTTATCTATTTTACTTTCTCCATGTATGTTTCTGGGTGTAACTCAAGGCATTTGGAAAACTTCTTTCTTTTTTTTTCTTTCTTTGTATTAACACAACTGTTGTGGTTTAACCCCAGCTTGCAAATTGTTACCAATTATGGAAAATTAATAATTTATATTAATTTTTATATCCTAATGAAGATTACTAATAACTATGAAAATTGTTTATTAACATTAAATCTCACCAGAAAACTTATTTACAATGCTTGAAACACATGCTTTGGGTATTTATACACACAGGGAACAGACAACCTAGAACACTTAAGAAATAACTAGCAAATACAAACATTAAACTCAACTGAACTGGAAGTTCTTAGTTTCAGTTATACTGCTTGCCCACTAGGGGACTCGAGAGGTTCCTTTCTGCTGCTAAGGCAGAAGGCACAATAGAATCTAGTTACAGAATTTCTTACAAAGAGGTTTTGAAGGGAGTTCGGTCGGTGTCTAGAAAGTCATCGCAAGCAAAGCAGAGCATAATGTGGCAGGGCAGAGAAGGCAAAAAGGCACTGCAGGCATGTGGCAAAAGCCTGTTTATTTGTTTGCCCAAATGTAATGGTCCCTTTGACCACAGACATTCACCAATCAGAATGGCATTTTGCCAAACCTGACCATATTAGATGAAGTCAGGAGCATGATTTCCCTTATTTGGGAAGAACAAGTCTGGGCAAGTCTTGGAACCTCAAAGTGAGTGTCTCCAAGCCTTTTATATTCTCCCTATGCTCTGCTTCTCCCCAGCATAGAGGAGAGGACCATGGGATCGTGCCTGGGCAAGCCAGTACATATACTAGGCCTATTTTGGCCTTCCACGACACAACTAAATACCATGCAGCTATTCACTTGATCCACCACTCTGCCCTAGTGGGTTGGGAAGGAAAATTAGGACAAGAAGGTAAAAACGCATGGATTGGGATAAGAAGAGTTTAGCAGATCAACACAAACAACAATATCACTAATAAAACAATATACAGAACTAGAGATGTTCAATGCAACTGCTTACCACCTGGATCCTGCTTCCATCCAGCTGAAATGCACATGCTTCCCTTCAACCAGCTCTCCCCTCCTGTGGTATGAATCTCACATTGGCTGATACAATTCAGTTACCTTGGTTGTGGCCCTTTCCAGCTTCCTGTGAAAACTAGACTATCCTAGACAAGTCAGGGACACAACAATAGAGATCAGTTCAGGTAATATAATTGCAGATCCCTGGATATGCACATTTTGATTGTAAAATAATCTTAATCTTTCTGATAAAGATTCTTTGACCTCATGTCTTTTTTTTCCAATGAATCTTCCATCCAGCCATTTTAATTCAACATTTTATCCTAAGTCAAATTATGGCCTTTTTCTATAAAAATGTTATAGACTGGGAGAGTAGTTTGCAATACTTTAGCCAGCTTGTTTGTGGGGGTTTATTTGTTTGGGTTAGTATGTTTGGTTTTGTTTGTTTTAAAATCTGTGCACACAGAGGTTGCACAAAAGAACCGGCAAGCACAGCAGGGCAAAAGGACAGAAAGGGAGTAGTGTACCTTCCATTCACTCAAATCTCCCTGAAACTTCCCTTTCTTTGTTGTAAACCTTCTCTTCCAATCAATCACCTTCTTTCACTGTAGTTGCAAATGACCACCCACTTTCTTTTCTCATCTTTTCTCCACCTCAGCATCATCACCTCAGACCCAATAAACTCCTTCCAGCCTGCCTCAGCTGCCACCTGTTTTGCCACCATTGCCTATATTACTTGAAAGCTTAGAGCTGGCTCTTACAACAGCCTTTTGACTACAGTGATTTTACCAAAACTTTGTCATTCTTTCCAGCATGATTGCTGATAATAGCTGTTTGTGCAGACAACATGCACATATGTGCATATATTTAATTACACATATTAGTCAAGTATTGCTTAGATCCCAAAAGAAATACATTTGAGCACGGACAGTGTACCATCTGGGATAACAATGTGAAATCTATGACAGCCATTTCCCACTGAAAGAGATTCTAAAGACCTAAAGAATTGCTAATACTTTAATTAAAATAGGCTCCTAATTTAAACAAAAAGACAGACCCTAAAAAACTCAAGATATAGCAGATGTGAAGTTCCTTTACCATGCTACAAACTCCAGTTTTCTACACCCAAGATCAGGCCTGCAGGTGTGGAGGAACAGGCACAGGGGAGGAATTATGTGTTTCAGACTGCTTTCTAAGTTTCTGTTTGCGCAGACTGTAAGTTTAGGATTCTGATGCACCTGATTTCATAAACACTGATAGCAATGAAAAACATTACTTGTGATAATCCACTTAGAGCTCAACTCAAAGACAATATCAAAGTATTGGTTATATCCTCAAGGGCTTTCTGTACATGGTCAAATGATTTAGCTTCTTAGTAAAATTTGAACAATGTTAGGGCACTTAATTAAAAAAAATAAAAATCAATTACCCATGCTATGTAGATGTGAATTTTCTCTTTTGCTCCATTTTAAAGTGAAGCAATAAGTTGCTCCTGGAAGAAAAATTGAGTGGAGATTTAGAAATGGTTTGCTCTAAAGGTTGCTCTCAAAAGAGAGTATGAAAAATACTACTTCAGATTTTGTGCTATCTTCACACTTTTCAGCACTGCATAAAAGATGTTGTGTCTTTATATCCTCTGTCATCACAAGGTTGACATCATATATATTTTCAAACATTTCAGAGACAGGGTGTGATGACAGCTTCACAGCTTCTTCAGATGCATCAGGTAGTCTTTAAGAGCTTCACAGATACCTTAAATGGAAAAAAACAAATCAAGATACATTGAAAATTAAAATTACACCTTACATCTACAAGTAAACCACAATATGGCTTCTTGTCTGAAACCCAGGTATTCTGCAGTGTATTTATTAAAACACAGACACACAGTACTACCAAAAATATTTGGTAATACAAACCTGAGATCTTTATTTCTATCCCTAAAGTGTTATTTCATTTAGATTCTTTCTATACGTTTTGAAGACACTACCAAGAATTTGAGACACTGCCAGTAACTTTGTCTACTAAGGCTCTAATGGTGCCCTCTGGAAAGACCCATTTCTTCCTATTGACTGTGTGAGGGCACAAGAGGACTCGGGATAGATTCCCATTTTTGTTTACATCACAGAGGAAAATGACCAAAGCAGCACCCTGCACTTGAGTAATTTTGAAGTGCTGTTTATTAATCTTAGTGTATGATTACTGGCCTTTTTCATAATCTGTAGTTTACTTAAGAGATTTGAAAATCAAATCATCTTGCTACCAGTATTTAGAAGCCAACCATGATTTTTATAACAATCTGCATCAAATTCATCTGTGCACCCAAGATTAACCTCAACATGCCTCTAACAAACCTTTTCTGCACTCACAGGATACGCCAGGTGCTAATTGAAGACAATTCTCTAACTCCTTTCTTCTCTCTAGAAAGAGGAAAACCTGTGAACAGAGGATTGGTCTGTAACTACTTTATAACTAACGTCCTATTCTAATTGAGTACCACAGGTACATGGAATTTTAATTATGAAAAAAAGATTTTATAGGTTGGGCTGGATGATCTTGGAGGTCTCTTCCAACCTGGTTGATTCTATGATTCTTTGATTTCTATAAGCATGGTGAGAGCTAACCACTAGGAATAGGATTCAGATAGTCAGCAGCCTAGGAAGAGTATTGCCCAAGTAGGATGAGAGCTATTACTCACTGTCAGCATGAACTCCCCCTGGAAAAGACACAGCTCTCTCAGTCATTTCTCACAAAATGTACCTGCAAGATCCAATTTAAAATCTTTGTACTTTTGGTTAGATTTAAAGAAAGATCTCCTAAGATGATTCACTACTACATTCTATTTTAAGGTAATATTCTCATAGTCTTATCCAAAGTCATTCCTCTCCACAGACCATAATCATTGAGTCACAGAGAGGTGAATGGCTTAGAACAGATTTGCTTTCTGATGTGTATATGATTATTTTACAAAGCAGCAGAGACCTGAATAAAAAAAAAATAAAGTGGTACAGGACACATTATTGATGTCTTCTGTGCAGCACAGGTATGTTCAGAGAACTGCCAGTCTCTGGCAAAATCTTTTGTATTTGTTGCCAGATAAATGCATGGCAACAAATACAAAAGATTTTTTTAAAGTTTATATATATATATATATATTTAT
>VWZE01012524.1:44620-77861 GCA_013396675.1 Eubucco bourcierii | reverse complement strand
AGGGGACCTGATAGTAGCCTTCCAGTATCTGAAGGGGGCCTACAGGAAGGCTGGGGAAGGATTATTTACAAGGTCCTGCAATGACAGGACAAGGGGCAATGGGCTTAAACTGGCAGAGGGGAGATTTAGACTAGATGTTAGGAGGAAGTTCTTTACAGTAAGGGTGGTGAGGCACTGGAACAGGTTGCCCAGGGAGGTTGTGGATGCTCCCTCCCTGGATGTGTTCAAGGCCAGATTGGATGAGGCCTTGAGTAACCTGTACTAGTGGGAGGTGTCCCTGCCTATGGCAGGGGGTTGGAACTAGATGATCCTTGAGGTCCCTTCCAACCTTACCATTCTATGATTCTATGATTCTAACCTACAAAAAGTTGCAAACAGCAAGTGGTACAGAGACATCAAAACTAGCATGCTGACAGATAAGAGCACATCTGTGAAATGACTGAAGAAATTTAGGAAAATATGGAAGAACATATTTGTGAACTTCCACCATTTGAATTGTGTGTACTACTGAAATACATGAAACCTAATGAGGATAGGTGAAAGAGAATAATAAGCCCTATTATTAAGCTAGAGGATAATATTTCACCAAAAGTGAAAAGAATGAGCAGACATGGTAATCTTTTGTTGTGGTGTGCAGCACAGGAATATTGATTCTGAATACAAATTAAACCATTGTGATATTACACATTAACACCAGTAATACTGGAGTGAAAGATTTATTTATATTAGTGTTACTTTGTCACAGTTTAATTATTAAGAATGAAATCCACATATAAATCGAAGTAATTAATATTAGTTTTTTAGAAGTCTGGATATATTAAGCATTCTGTTACCACAATCAATAACATGAGAATGAAGAAATAGATTTACAAGCATAAAGCCAACCTAACATCAAAACCAGAAAAGCACAAAAAATCAAATAAAATCGGTCAATTCATAGCTTTGATTTATGCATTCTCACTGATCCTTTGTTGTTGTACTTGACATAAACACAAGCAACTAACTGCCAGCAAATCCAGTGGTACTCAGTGATTATAAAAAAAAAAAAAAAGTGCTTTTAGTCAACATTGTTTTCCATTAAGGTCTCAGAAGAACAAAACTGAATGTAGGGGGTTGACCTTGATTGTACACCAAGTGCCCTCCAAGCTGCTCTTTCTCTTCCCTCCTCAACTGGACATGGGGAGGAGGACACAATGAAAGGCTCATGGGTTGAGAGGATAGAAAGAGGACACTCACCACTTACCATCATAGGAAAAACATACTCAGCTTTTACAAATTTAATTTATTATCACTCAAATCAGAGTAGGTTACTAAGAAATAGAATTAAATTTTAACACCAAATCTATCTTCTTCCCCTCTTCTTTTCCCTCTTCTCAAACTCAACTTCACTATGCATCCCAGACCACTGAGGAAATTAGCTGATGTAGTTTTCCAAGACACTCTCCATGATATTTGAAAAGTCTGGGAGTCAGGTGAAATCCCTGGTGACTGGAGGAAAGGAAGCATTAGAGTCATATTTAAAGAGAGGGACATGGGAGTGCTGGTGGACAAGAAGCTGGGCATGAGCAGAGAGTGCACGCTTGCAGCCCAGAAGGCAAATCACATCCAGCACATCAAGAGAGGGGATTCTGCTGCATTGCTCTGGTAAGACCTGACCTGGAGTACTGTGTCCAGATCTGGAGCCCTCAATACAGGAAGCACAACAACATGGAACAGGTCCAGAGGAGGACCACGAAAATTATCAGGGGGCTGGAGCACCTCTGCTATAAATACAGGCTGACAGAGCTGGGCTTGTTCAGTGCAGAGAAGAGAAAGCACTGGGGAGACCTAATAGTGACCTTTCAGTACGTGAAAGGGGCTTGCAGCAGAACTCACAAGACATATCACATCAGGGGTAATCAGAATGGCAGGGATGACCAGAATGTCAGGGGCCTTCACAGGCTGCGGAATCACACAATGTCAGGGACCACTAGGTGAACAGGGATAGATGATGTGAGGAGGGATGACCAGACACCAATTTGGTGCATCCAAGATAGCTGTTTTATTGCAGCAAGTCAGCATATACTTTAACAGGATAGATTGCCTGGTCACACACTATGCATTCTCTCTCTGGTTACAGGCAGCTCTTCATGAGCTGTTCACACACACACTGATAAAGTTTCTTCAACATGGTCACTGTCAGGCACCTTGTTTTGCTAAGGTACATCCTTGTTTATACATAACTACCTCCTTATCTTGAATGATTCCCAGCACAGAGTACTACTGTGTTGGCAGTCTTGGAGACCAAACATTGTCTACAAGAAGGGTGGAGGGAGGCTGTTTGAAAAGGCCTTTAGTGACAGGACGAGGGGCAATGGCTTCTAACTAGAGCAACCAGGCAGAGAGGGACCTGGGTGTATTAGTCAAGGGCCAACTGAACCTGAGCTAGCAGTGTGCCCAAGTGGCCAAGGTAGTCACTGGTATCCTGGCCTGTATCAGGAATAGCATGGCCAGCGGGACCACGGAAATCATTCTGCCCCTGTACTCAGCACTGGTTAGGCCACACCTCAAGTACTGTGTCCAGTTCTGGGCCCCTCAATTTAAGAAAGATGTTGAGGTGCTTGAATGTGTCCAGACAAGGGCAACAAGGCTGGTGATGGGGCTGGACCACAGCCCTATGAGAAGTGGCTGAGGGAGCTGGGGTTGTTCAGCCTGGAGAAGAGAAGGCACAGGGGAGACCTTATTGCTCTCTACAACTGCCTGAAATGAGGTTGTAGCCAGGTGAGGGTTGGTCTCTTCTCCCAGGCATCCATTGGGAGAACAAGAGGAAACAGTCTTAAGGTGCACCAGGGCAGGTTTAGGCTGGACTTTAGGAAGAAATTCTTCACAGAAAGAGTGATTGGTCATTGGAATGGCTGCCCAGGGAGGTGGTGGAGTCACCATCCCTGGAGGTGGTTAAAAAGAGACTGGTTGACATACTTAATGCCATGGTTTAATTAATTAAAAGGATTAGGTGGTAAGTTGGACTCGGTGATCCTAGAGGTCTTTTCCAACCTGGTTAATACTGTGAAGAGTAGATTTACATTGGATATCAAGAACAAGTTCTTTACCATGAGTGTAATTGAACACTGGAACAGGTTGCTCAGAGAGGTGGTTGTGGCCCCACACCTGGATGTGTTCAAGGTGAGGCTTGACAGGGCTCTGGGCAACCTGATCTAGTTGAGGATGTCCCTGCTTACTGCAGAAGGTGTTGGACTAGATGACCTTTGGATATCCCTCCCAACCCAAACCATTCTATAATTCTATGATTCTATGATTCTGTGATTCTATGATTCTGTCTCCTCTGTACCAGCAGTGCAGGAGGACAGGGAACCATGATGATGGGATGCATCTGCAGGTGTTGAGGGAGCTGTCAGAGGTCATTGTCCAACCACTCTCCACCACTTTGGGTACACCATGACAAACAGGAGAGGTGCCTGGTGACTGGAGGAAGGGAAATGTCACTCCAATCTTCAAAAAGGGAAAGAAACAGGACCCAAGTAACTACAGACCGGTCAGCCTCACCTCTATGCACGGAAAAGCAAAGAAGCAACTTATCCTTGGCACTGTCCTATCAAAGATGAGGGGGTCATTAGGAGCAGTCAACATGGTTTTACCAAGGGAAAGTCATGTTTGACCAACCTGATAGTCTTTTACAAGGACATAATGATGTGGATAGATGATGTCAGATCTCTGGATGTGATTTATCTTTGTTTCAGTAAAGATGACTGGGTAGTGAAGTAGATTGTGAACTGATTGAAGGAAAGAAGTTAGGGAGTTGTGGTCAATGAGGCAGAGTTGGAAACCTGTAGCTAGTGGAGCCCCCCAGCAGCTGGCACTGGGACCAGTACCATTCAACATACTCATCAGCAACCTGAATGAAGGAACAGAGTGCACTGTCAGGAAGTTTGCGGATGACGTAAAATTGGGTGGAGTGGCTGACATACTGGAGGGTTGTGCTGCCATTCAGTGAAGCACCCCTGCCAGAGCAGGACCATAAAATCTAGTTCAGGTTACACAGGAATGCATCCCATGGAGAACTTGGTGAAAGACCTCACACTTTGTATATATATATTTATAACTTGTATTTGGTTTCATTTTTAATTTTTATTTCTTAGTTTTCCTCTTTATTTTTTGGTTTGGTTTTTTTGTTTGTTTGTTTGTTTTGTTTTTTGTCTTAAGTGTGACTTGCTCTTCTTCAGCCAACATAGTGAGCTGGTGAATATGCATTGGCTGCTGACCCTGGAGCTAACAGTCCAAATAGGCTTCCTGACACATACATGGACGGTGGTGTTCAATATATAGTCCAGCAGTTAAAGATATTTTTATTAAAAATGTCAACCAAGAAAACTACTCTTTTCTCCATGAGATGTCAAATATTTGACAAACAGTTTTGGAACAAGAAAGCTGGGGAGGGACTTTTTAGGATGTCAGGTAGTGATAGGACTAGGGGGAATGGAACAAAGCTGGAAATGGGTAGATTCATTCAGACTGGATGTTAGGAAGAAGTTCTTCACCATGAGGAGGGTGAGACCCTGGAATGGATTGCCCAGGGAGGTGATTGAATCCCCGTCCCTGGAGGTGTTTAAGGCCAGGCTGGATGAGGCTCTAGACAGCCTGATCTAGTGTGAGGTGTTGCTGCCTAGTTCCTTCCAAATCTATGATTCTAACATGTCTCCAGAATGCAAAACATTCTGGATACAATCCATTGCCCTTCCTAAAGCTTTCTACACCAGTAGCTTTCATCTCACATTTCCTTAAGCAGTATAATTAGGACAAGATTAATAAAATCTGTGAGAGGACAAGAAAACCAAAATATGATTTGGTACTGTTAATCAGGAAAATTCCCAATGAATGGTTTCTCAGGCTTCTGAAAGATTTCCAGAGTATACAGACGTAATACATAATGTGTCCTTAACATAAAGTGTATGAATGCATGCAATAATTATATAAACAGGGATCAGAACATAAGACCTTTGAGTTACATAAGCATGATATCATCAAGGCTACATAAATAGGGCTGGTTTTTTTTTTGTTGTTGTTTTTGTTTTTGTTTTTGTTTTTGTTTTTTTTGTCTTTTCTGGAAGTTGGAAAGGAGACACAGCTATTTTGAACATTCCTATGAGTGAAATTAAGACACAACCAGGGTCATATTTCTTGCAGACAAAACAGAGAAAGAAGAAAAATAAAAGGGAGAGAGAGGGAGAGAGAGAATGGAGCAAGAGAGAGCAGAAGAGATGGGGAGAGACAATTACCACCCCAGGATTCCTTCTTTGGTGGGAAGTAGGGAAGAGATGCTCCTGGGAAGGATGCTCAAGAGAGTGTTCTGCTGTCACTCTGGCTGGTGTCCCTTCAGTTTGTGATGTCCTGGGTGGCATTGCTCTAGCTTGTAGTGTTTCCAGTGATGTTTTATCTCTTCTTAAGCAGACATAATTCAGTAGGTTTATACTGTTACTGGTTCGTTCATTGTAGCTTCACCTGGCTCAGATTATTAATGCATATGCGGCTTCCAGGTGTGACTTCCAGGGGCATCTTCCCATGTGCTTGCAGGGATTGGTGCTGAAAGGCCTCTGACCCTCCTCCCCATCTGCATTCTTTTTTAGTTGTTGTTGTTTTATTTTGTTTTGTTGTTGTTGATTGGTTGGTTGATTTGGGTTTTTGGTTGATTGGTTGGTTTTTTTTTTGGGGGGTGTGTGTTTTTGTGATGTTAATCCCAAAATACCCAGTTTTGTCCATGTATTCTCCAATTAGTCTAAGAATTTAACCTGGATCTGTGAGTTCCACTCCTCCAGTCACATCTTGGCCTTTAGTATGAGTTTGGGCATAGATATCTAATGAGGAAGAGAGCTGAATAGGAAACTAAATGAGACAGGATTGTCAGTGCCAAGGAGGCTATGCTAATCAAGACATGAGACTATAAGCAGCATAGAAACAATACTGTCTGTCAGCAGCTTGCTCTTGCTCGTTGGTAAATAAAGGAAAGATTTAGGGGTAGCAGATTAGGGCATTTAATGAATGTTTGAAGTTGAAGGTCTTATAAATGAGCTATTTAGCTTTAAAGCATGACAGCTGCTGTACTGGATGTAATTTGAAGTCCACTTTCCCCAGAATCCTGGTATGTGCTGTTGCTGGGATACCTGCACTTACTTCAGGTGACAGAAGGAAGTACTGATTAAGACAGTTCTCAGGAAATCTTTCTTCCCGGAAAATCCTTTCTTCCAGTCAGGTGAAGTCCCTGGGGATTGGAAGAAAGGAAACATTATACCTATCTTCAGGAAGTCTAGAAAGGAGGACCCTGGGAACTACTGACCTGTGGGCCTCACCTCTGTGCCTGGGAAGATCATGGAACAGATCCTTTTAAATGTCATGCTAAGGCACATGAAGGACAGGGAGGTGATTCATGACAGTCAACATGGCTTTACTAGGGGCAGGTCCTGCCTGACTAACCTAGTGGCTTTCTATGATAAAGTGGTTAAGTCATTAGATTAGGGACACCTTATGCATGTGATCTCTCTGGACTTGTGCAAGGCCTTTGACATGGTACTCCACAACATCCTGCTCACCAAATTGGAGAGATGTGGATTTGATGGGTGGACTGTTCAGTGGATAAGGAATTGGCTGGATGGTTGCATCCAGAGGGTGGTGTTCTATGGCTCGAAGTCCAGATGGAGAGCAGTGACAAGTGGTGTCCCTCGGGGCTCCATAGTGGGACCTGCGCTGTTTAATACTTTTATCAATGACATAGACAGTGGAATCAGCAAGTTTGCAGATGACACTGAACTGTGTGGTGGTGTCAATACACCAGAGGGACAGGAGGTCATCCAGAGGGACCTGGACAGGCTGGAGAGGTGGGCCAAAATGAAACTCATGGTGTTCAACAAGAGCAAGTGCAGGGTCCTGCACCTGGGATGGAACAATCCTCACTATCAGTACAAGCTGGGGGATGAGGTGTTAGAGATCAGCCCTGTGGAAAGGGACTTGGGGGTGCTGGGGGATGAGAAGCTGAACATGAGCAGACAGTGCATGCTTGCAGCCCGGAAGGCAAATCATATCCTGGGCTGCATCAAAAGAAGCGTTACCAGCAGATCCAGAGAGATGATTCTGCCACTTTGCTCTGGTGAGACCTCACCTAGAGTACTGCATCCAGTTCTGGAGCTCTCATTACAGGAAGGATATGGACCTGATGGAACAGGTCCAGAGGAGGGCCATGAAAATGATCAGAGGGTTGGAGCTTCTCTGCTATGAGGACAGGCTGAGGGAGGTGAGGTTGTTCAGTCTGGAGAGGAGGAGGCTCCAGGGTCATCTAATAGCAGCCTTCCAGTACCTGAAAGGAGCCTACAGGAAGGATGGAGAGAAACTGTCTACAAAGGCCTGCAGTGACAGGATGAAGGGCATTGGGCTCAAGCTTGAGAAGAGCAGACTTAGATTGGGTGTTAGGAACAAGTTCCTTACTATGATGAGGTGTGAGAGTCCAAATTATCTCTCCCTTGTTCAAATCAACGAAGATAAAGATTGTCTTTGTTACCTTCCCGCACTCGGCCCAGGTTCCTGTCCGAAAGGCTCAGGGATCCAAATCAACAGAGATACAGCACCTTTGTGGACTTCCCAGACTTCAGCCTGTCTTAAATGCCCAGGATATGGAAACCATACATCAGCTACCCCAAAGACAAAAGACTTGTGTGTATTTGGGGTATGGACAGGTAAGTGGCGCAGGATCAGAGGCCCTCCTTGGTGCTGCTGCAAATAGATGAGAACACACAGGAAGATTTCCTGGGGAACTGCACCTGGACACCGATGTAAAAAACTGTATAGAAAGAGACATAAGCAATGCCTGCCAAGAAGAGCACTTCCATCAGAGCACCTCCATTGGACCACCTCCACAGGAGCACCTCCACCAGAAGAATTTGAGGAACAACTCCCTCAGAACAACTCCAGAAGAACTCCCAACAAATTCCACCAAAGAACATCCCTGGGCCAGGCACACATCTCTCTCTCACCCCATCTTCGGTTGATGGTAATATAATTCCCTTCTCTTTTCCTTCCCTGTTCTTCTTTTTCTCTGTTGTTCCCTCTCTCCCCCTCTCTCTTTCCCTCTGCTTTGTTCAACTTTATCCTTTAACAAATAGTTTTGTGGTGACATATGGTCTCACACCTTAATTTCATAACATGGAAATCTAGAAGAACAAATCTTGCTCCTCTGGATAGAGATATTGTTAGTCTCTGTTCTCTGGACCTTGAGTGGGGGAGCACTGGAACAGGTTGCCTAGGGAGGTGGTTGAGACCCCTTCCCTGGAGACATTCAAGGTGTGGCTTGACGGGGCTCTAGGAGACCTGGTCTAATGGGGATGCCCCTGTTGACTGCAGGGAGGTCGAACTTGATGACCTCTAGGGGTCCCTTCTGTCCTGGACCATTTTATGATTATGTGATTCTATGAAATCTGTCTTTGAAGCAAATTTTACCTGCTAATCAGGATTGATACGTGTGCTGGTTTGAGGTTAATTAGAATATTTTAATAGAGAAAATTACACTATAGGCTGTGAAAGGAAAACATCATGATGTCTACTTCACTCATACGCTTGCTGGAGAATTGTTTGGGAACACTAACCAAAACAATTGATAAGTCAGTTGCTCTCTGTCGCTTGCTTGAGCAGGAGCTGCTGGTGGGATCTAGCAGCTTCTGGGCTCTGGCTCCTGTGCTGATTAATCCTCACTAACCACTTTTTCTTCTAACCCCCCTGGCTGATCCTCCTAATTTACCTTGCACGTAAGGCAAACCTTGGGGTAAGGTACAGGGGTGGGGAGAAGGTGGAAGGGTGGTTGGGAGCCCCTCCTGGGGTCTCTGATTTCTGGGAGGGGAGTTGTGTTGCTGTATTACCTTTTACTTGTATATTTCTGTAAATATTGTGTACATAGTGTAAATATCTGCTGTACATTGTGCAAAGTTGTAAATAGAGCTTCATCATTTAACTTCCAGCCGACTGAGTGCTAGTCTGGGTCATTTTACAAAGTGGGGGGGGGTGGGGAACTCCCAAACCTTCACAATACGATGAGGATATAGTTTAGAAAACAGTACTAGAAAAACAAAACGAAACCCAACATTATGAAAGCGATTTTTTTTTTTTTTTGGCTGTAGCTCTATGCAAAACGATTTGCTTGATTTTGTTGTTACTCTTTCTTACACCCACTTTATTCCGCCACAAGATGGCGCCAGAAGCTTGGATAAAATTCAGTTCCTTGCGTTGCCACAAACCCCTTAACTTGTCCTCTTCATCTCTGAATTCAAAGCGGCAGAAATAGTAAGCGTTTGGCACAAACCCAGAAATCTGAGACTCTGTTTTGCAGTGACACAGTTTTTATAAAGTGTAAATGCAGTGCTCATCTCAGTTTGATTCAAACACGTATTTTGTTGCATACTGAACCAAAAATATATCTTTGATAAATGTTCTTGGGTCATTACTTTAAAATATCAGGCAAAATAATTTCTTCATTAACATGATTTAAGTTCACTGGTTGTTATTCCTTCAATGAAAAAGTAATATATATTTTACTAATCAACACAAAGTTTCATCTTTATAAATGAACTTTTCAGTTTAATAGAGGTTGACGTCACTTTAAAGGAGTTTTGCTCTTCTTGAGAAAATATTTGTAATGTGGCTACTATTAACGAACTTTAAAGCTGGTGATAATTTGCTTAGTTTCTATTCCTATCTTAATGAAAGTTTTAGTATGTGTAGTAATATAAAGCATATATTGAATGTTCATATTGCCTTCCTTTGGGAATCTTGCACATAAAATAACTTACTTGCAAATTGAAATAAAACCCTTAAGACTTATTCACTCATTAGCATTTGTAACAAAGAGATTAAAAAAAATAAAATCTTTTACAATCTTTAAGAAGACTAACTTGTAAAAAATGTAGGATAATTTAAATTTTACAAGTGAAAAAATCCTTTACTTTCGTAAAACCAAGATAAATAATTAAGTTGCAAAAGTAATCTGATTTCCTTCACAAGTTAGGCGTATATCTGTTCCTCTTACAGAAGATACAGCTTACATACATAATAAAAATATGGGTGGGGGGGGAAATCTTAAGAAGAGAAAACATAATAGTTATGTAGTGAGAACAAACCAAGTTAATTGTAAACCTTATGTTAGAGCAGCCTGCAAATACCAATAATATGTAGACAGTACTATTTGTCATAGCTACCAAAAGCAAAAAAGAGTTATATAGTAAATCGGAAATATGTTCTAATAAGGCCTGAATGCTGAATGAGAATATTCCAACAAATCATGGGAAAACATATAAAAATGAGTCTTGGATGCTCATGAAACACCATCTAGTGAATAGTATAATTTTTTGTGCAAAGAATAAATATCAATTTTTATATAACAACCAATCGATTTATTTTGAAGTTGTAATAATTGTAACTGACAGTTTATGTCTAGTTAGCTCAAGTACAACTCAAGTGGAACATTAAGTGAAAAACAATTGAGCCCAATCCTCCAATTTGTTCATGTCTGACGATGGCTTTGACTACAGAGGTGCTGCATGTGAGTTCTAGACATGTTCTAAAGTCTTAATTCTAGCTCAGGAAAGCTCCAGAACATAAACTCAGGCAAATTGTCAAAATTCTATCCTGTGGCATTCTATTTTGCTATTTTGAACTGTATGCCACATTGCAATTTGTTCAGTACATGCCTTCAGTATTCTGAGATTGTAATATTTTTCTTATTTTTAGTGATTGTTTCATATGTCAGCAGCAGTAATTCTGTTATTTTTTTTTCCCTGGTGTCTAAAATTATGAAAAAATATTTTATAACAGAGTCTGATTAAATACCATTCTGAATCAAATGCTGTGAATTGTAGATAATTTCATTAACATGAAGGAAATGTGTAAAGACCACTGAGAACCAAAGATCTCTTTTGAACATGATCTGAAAAACATTTTAAGATTAGAAATACTTAAATCCCTTTGTGAAGCCATAGAATCATAGAATCATAGAATGGTAAGGTTGGAAGGGACCTCAAGGATCATCTAGTTCCAATCCCCTGCCATAGGCAGGGACACTTCCCACAAGTACAGGTTACTCAAGACCTCGTCCAACCTGGCCTTGAGCACCTCCAGGGAGGAAGCAGCCACAACCTCCCTGGGCAACCTGTTCCAGTGCCTCATCACCCTCACTGTAAAGAACTTCCTCCTAACATCTAGTCTAAATCTCCCCTCTGCCAGTTTAAACTCATTACCCCTTGTCCTGGCATTGCANNNNTCTTCTCCAGGCTGAAGAGCCCCAACTCTCTCAGCCTGTCCTCATAGGAGAGCTGCTCCAGCCCTCTGATCATCTTTGTGACCCTCCTCTGGACCTGCTCCAACACTTCCATGTCCTTCCTGTGCTGAGGGTTCCACAACTGCACACAGTACTCCAGGTGTGGTCTGATGAGAGCAGAGCAAAGGGGCAGAATCACCTCCCTTACCCTGCTGGCCACGCTGTTCTTGATGCAGCCTAGGACTCGGTTGCTGTTTGGGCTGCATGTGCACACTGCAGGCTCATGTTGAGCTTTTCATCAACCCAGACTCCAAGGTCCTTTTCCTCAGGGCTGCTCTCCAACCATTCACCACCCAGCCTGGATTTGTGCTTGGGATTGTGCCTACCCGAGTGCAGGACCTTACACTTGACCTTGTTGAATTTCATGAAGTTGGACTGGGCCCACCTCTGCAGCCTGTCCAGGTCCCTCTGGATGGCATCCCTGCCCTCTAGCAAGTCGACTGTGCCACACAGCTTGAAAATAATCTCGCAGTTTCAAGCCTATATTTTTTAAAACATTCACGCTCTAATATGGAAGTCTGATCTCAATAAATCTTTCTTTTTAGATACAAGCATCAGTGTAATTGGAAATAAAGAGTTCTTATATTTCAAATATGACCATCACAGAATTTACATATATACATATATACACACACACAGGCGGTTTAGCCTTTTTATTTACCAGGAAATTTGTCAATCCCACACAGGGATAAGTAGTCAGTGTCAGACTGTATGTGAGGAACTGCTCACTGTTGCAGTTAAAAGGTTTATTTCTGTTTCTGGGAAGGAAGCATAGTTTTTTATAGCAGTAGATAGTTGTAGGGAATCTCAGTCATTTCGTAGTTTAACATCTGTGTTTTTTTAATTCGTCAGTCATAGAATCATAGAATGGTAAGGTTGGAAGGGACCTCAAGGATCATCTAGTTCCAAACCCCTGCCATAGGCAGGGACACCTCCCACTAGTACGGGTTACTCAAGGCCTCATCCAATCTGGCCTTGAACACATCCAGGGAGGGAGCAGCCACAACCTCCCTGGGCAACCTGTTCCAGTGCCTCACCACCCTCACTTGAAAGAACTTCCTCCTAACATCCAGTCTAAATCTCCCCTCTGCCAGTTTAAACCCATTGCCCCTTGTCCTGTCATTGCAGGACCTTGTAAATAATCCTTCCCCAGCCTTCCTGTAGGCCCCCTTCAGATACTGGAAGGCTACTATCAGGTCCCCTCGAAGCCTTNTGGGGTCTGACAAGAGCAAAGTGGCAGAATCACCTCCCTTGCCAGCAAAGCACAGTAAGTGCCACTCCAGTAGCTATCTGTTGAATTTTTAAAGATACTTGGAAATACCTAAAAGAAAAAAGTGCTTCATCTTTCAAAACATTATACATATCTTCAAATTCATAACACGTATAACCTTATGCATAAAACTAGTGCTAAGCAATGAGAATGCAAATTCAAGCACACAAAAGCTAGGAATCAACAGAATTAAGGTTTCAGTTTCCCTTGAATGTCCTTGTTTAATAACATGCATATGAGATACACGTTTTTAACTGCACCCATTTTCTTCCAGTGCACTTCTCCCCTGTGCGGCACAAAGGACAGATGGCAATGACAGGTTGCTCCCAGTTACTTCCCTGTTTAGTGTATACTGCTGGTGCACAACTACTGCATTTTATTTCAGATACCTAATGAAAACACAGTGGTTTATATCCTGGTACTCCTACTCCCCTTTACTCTTCTTTTTGTGAGAGTATTTAAATACTTTGTATCTGCTAAGAGACATAATTATCCAATACCTCTTTGTGTTTCAAAAAGAGGGTATTGGCCTTCCTCAGTGTTACACACACACAACAGGCTCTAACTTCTACTTAGAAATTCAGTGTATTAGAATGACACTATTGTTTTTTATGGTGGAGAGTTTCCCTTAATTCTCTTTCTTTAAAACCTGAAATAAAAAGACACATTCAGAATATTTTATGCATTAAAACAACTGACTTTCCAATATTGTTTACACACTTTTCAGTTTTCAAACCTGAAGTGGTTACACCGTCAGACCTCTCTGAGCACATGAGAAATTCACAAAACATTCTTTTGTTTAACTAATACTTTTGTTTAATTTACAAGTACCAGATGTCACAGCAAGTAAACTATACCTCAGCTGTCTGTGGGTTAGCAAATTCCCTGTGTTCAACATTGCTTAGATTAATTGGCAGGCCCTTTGGTTTTGAAGTGCTATTTGCACCACAGGACACAGGACACAGGTACAGAACAGCTGCAGCTATACAACTGAGTTAAATAAAGCTTCAGCTTTAATCGCTGTAGTCATTTAAAAAAAAAAAAAACAACAGAACACCCTCAAACCTCAATATGTATATTTATGGTTTACTCCTCAAATATGCTTCTTGTACATCTAAGACCTATAAAAGTGTCTTCAACGATGCTCTTAAGATCTTTTAACAGTCAAAATCATTTTAAAAACCTCTCTTCATTTATAGATCAGAACCAGTATTATGTAGTCTTATAGTATTTCTTGCTCTCAGTCAAGAAGACAAATTCTACATACAATTCAAATTTGAACTGGGAATCCTCCTGGTAATTTGAATCAACTAATAAAGTTTGATACCCATCTGTTTAATCTGAGTCAGGTTGTTCAAGGTCTAGAGGAATCAAATAACCCTTCTCCTGTGGCATCATCTGCAGAATGAACAAGTAAAACCATAGTCCCTATACGTCACAAAACATTAAATTGCTCAATTTTTACTAAAAATTCTAGTGCACCCTTCCATTTTTTTTTTTAATGAAACATCAGAGAGTCGAATTTCCAATATTACTTTATTAGTGTACAGAAATACAGGAAAATAAAAATAATGATTCCTTTCATACTCTGGACTGTATAATTTGAAACACAAATAACTTGAGATTGAAAGGATTATAAAAAACTTGAGATTACATGATTGTTCCACTCCTTAAAATCAGGTACAGGACAGCCTGGAATTTGGAAATTTCCATGGGAAAATATATAAAATGAATTAAAAAGCAAAGACCAAGTTTCTCCAGGAAGAGGGATCCTGGGTTGTTTTTGGGGGGATTTTTCATTTGTTTTGTTTTTGTTGGGTTTTTTTTAGTAGATAAATGTCATTTAACTTTAAATTATTCAGTTATACCTAAGGAACATGAAACTAATAGTTTAGGCTCCATCTCTCTTGCCTTTTTGCCGTAAAACTGGATCTAAATACTGTACCCACTGTGCTTCATGATAAGGGTGGGGAAGGACTTAAAAAAGCAGGGCTAAAAGTCTCACAAAGGATTTTCAGACAGCTGCTTGATAGCAACAGCTCTCTTCAGACTGTATGCTGTTGCAGTCAAGCCAAATAAGAACCTGACCAGTACATCTAGTTTTGGTCAAGGACGGGTTGATATAAGGCCAAATCTATTCTATTGTCATAAAGCCTTACCTTTGACTCCTCTGATTGGATGTGCTGAGTAAACCATGTAGGAGGTAGCATTGTTGGTACTGTTGGTAATGTGTGTCTCATGATCCAGAAGACTTGACATACACAGAAGCCTGTCAGGTTACTGAGAATTGAGCTGGACTCTGGAGCTCTGGTTTGTTTGTCAGAGAATCTATATCTGCCCTGCCACTGATCCCTCTCAAACAACTGCTTGGGCTGAGCCAACTGTGAAGTGTAGACAGGACTGCAAAAACTACTGCTCATTAACCACCTAATACTTTCCATGCTGTTGTGCTGTCAGTACAGATGTTTGTCCTCAGTAAATAACATGTTTCCAGGAAAAAAAAAAAAAAAAAAAAAAAGAAGCTAGATCTTCCTTAATAAAAAATGTACTACACCTCAAGGGAACTCTTGAAAGGACTGGGACAAGGCCTAAGACAAATATAGCCTGGTCAAAATCTTCCACTTCAATGCCTTTTAGAGATTCCTCTGTGATACAAGTACTACAGGAAAAAAAATGCAAGTTTGTGTCTGTCTCAATCCAAAAGCTGGGAAGGAGACGTGGTTCTTTTGAACATTCCCATGAGGGAAATTAAAACACAAATGAGATCATATATCAAAGTGACATTATTTATTTCTTGCAGACAAAACAGAGGAAGAAAGAAAACAAAAGAGAGAATGGAGAACTAAAGAGCAGGAGAGATGGAGAAAGACAATTACCACCCCAGGGTTCTTCCTTCAGCAGGAAGGAGGAAAGAGAAGTCTAAAGAGGGTGTTCTGCTATCACCCTGGCTGATATCTCTTCAGCTTGTGATGTCCTGGGTGGCATTGGTCCAGCTTGTAGTGTTTCCAGTCATGTTTTTCTCTCTTCTTAAGCAGACATAGCTCAGCAGTTTTATACTGTTCAGTCATTGTAGCTCCACCTGGCTCACATTAACAATGCAGAATGGACTTCCAGGGGGTCTTCCCTTGTGTCTGCAGGGATTGGTGCCAAGGGGCATCCATCCTCCTTTGTCACCCACTGCCCACCACATTCCCTGAGCAGTTGCTGTCTGGGTGGGCAGAGATGACACATCAGTGTTTAGGCTGATCTTATTTTAGTTGAGACACTTCTGAGTTCTTAAAATAATCATCACAATTACCAGGTGATTTACATGTTCAAGAGAGGATTCCCTCAGTGTCTTCATCTGCCACTATGAACCCTTATCACGGGAGGTTATTATGAACAAGGGTTGCCCATGTTGTGAGAGAATGTAAATTCTCCAGTATTACCAGGTCTCCATAGCCACAAGCATGAGGACACCTCTAGCTGAGCTGTGTTTCCACAAGACTCAGGTGTTAGGCAGAAGAAACTCTCCCCTGCTGCAGGGAATACTAGACAATTGTCCAGGTCAGCATCACTAAAATGGAAGACCTCGACTCAGGAGGACTGGATGAATCACATGCTGCTTACACAATTCACTGGCTGTTCAACTTGCAACGTCCTGCATCTTTTGTTTAAGGACTTGAAGGTCATATTCAATCCCACAAGTGTCCTCTCTTAGGTGACTCAGAAGGAATGGTAGCTTCTGCCTGTTTTTTAACTTTGAAGTGTCTCTGCCCTATGAACTTTCCTGCATCTCTCCATGAATCGCTTTTGTAGGCTGTGTAACATCCAGTTGGTTTATCTGCAAATATCACCTTGGAAATGCATTTCTGAATTTGTGCTCTCATCTTATTCTCTTCATCATTTAAAAAAGCTGCTGAGTGGTGGTGTTTTCAGAAGATAAGAAACTTCAGTGAGACAGGAAAACCTGTATTACTTTTGTGTCTACCATGAACATAAACTGAGAAATCTGCCATGGGTAAAAATAGGAAGAATGTATTGCATGGTTAAGTACATTTTTTTCTGCTGTGATGAGAGGAATATTCCTTACCTGAGAACTCAAGACTTAAAATCCTTGTACCACTTCCACCCTAGACAAAATATTTCCTGCAATTTTTATCACAACCTTACCTAGATAAACTTACTTGCAACCATGACATGGTTGTCTCTAGCCCAGGGTCTTATCAATGTGAAGAGAGAATAATCTGTTGGCATTTCTTGCCACTGATTTTCTAGACCTCTATCATATTTCTCTGTATTGGTTTTGTTTGAGCTGGAGTTAATTCTGCTCAGATAATCTTTCTAATGCTGTGTTTTGTGGTGCCATACTGGGTGTTGTTATCAACAGTGTTTTGGCTACAGCTGAACAAGCATCCAGGCTGTGCTTTTCCAACATTTACTTGCCCCAGGAGTGCGCTGAGGAGCGGGCAAGATCTTGAGAGAGGACACAGCTAAGCAAGCTGACCCAAAATGACCAATGGGGTATTCTATGTCACATGATGCAATCTCAGATATATATACTAAGTGAAAGAATTAAATCTGAGGATATTTGTCTGTGCTATCTGTCCTCCAGAGCAACCACTACTTGTAGAACTCTGCTTCCCTTGAGTGACAATCACTGCCTGCTGAGGGGAGGTAGAAGGTAACATCTCTCTTTGATTTTGCTTCCACATGCATCCTTCACTTGCTCTTCACGTTATTAAAATTGCTTATCTATTTTTACAGGCCTTTTGTTATATTTTCTCCTCTCCATCTAAGAAGGGGAATGATAGAGCAGCTTTGGTGGGCATTTGGCCCTCATTCAGGGCCAAATCATCACAGTCCTGTAAGTAACATTTTACTTAGTTTAGGTATTGTTTTTGTTCAGTCATTCTTTGTACAGATACTGGTCTTTGCTTTTATGTCTTTTTTCCAAGTCTATTGCTTACTTTTTAAAAATCAGAACTGCTTACATTACTCAAGGTGTGGGAAAGTCAGCTAACAGCTTTCATGGTGGCTTGTGTGTTGATCTGTCATTTTCTCCTAACACTGTATTTGTTTCTGCCTACTGTTATTATTTAACTGCTGTTTCAGGAAAGGGTTTTTTACAACTAAAATATATTACTCTTGGGAGGTAATGGTTGGTTTAGAGCCTATAATTTTATATGTGAAATTAGGATTGTTTTTCTCCCATGTACATTACTTTACATTTATTTACATTGAATTTCATTTGTCACTTCATTGCCTTGTCAGTCTTACACAGCCTTTTTTCAATTCCTCACAGTCATCTTTCATCCTTAGTATGCCGAATAATACAAAATTGTCAGTAGCCTTTTTCTTTTCAGTGACCTCCTTCTTTCCAGGTCAGTGATTAATATGTTCTACCGTATAGACCCCTGCTTGCCAGCACTTATGGCCTGTCTCCACTTCAAGAACTGACAATTTACTCCTACTTGTGTTTTCTTTCCCTTAACTAGTCATTTATCTATGCAAAAAATGGCTTTGCTCATGCGACCTAATTTACTTGAAAGCTTTGTATGAGACAGTTTTTCCAAAGGCCTTTTGAAATCTGTGTAAGCTAAATAGTTTTCCCCTCCTCTTTTGGAACCTGTTTTAAAAAAAAATCAAAGTCAAATTTTCCACCTTCTGATCTCCAGCATCTAAGGCTCTTTAAAGTGAAAAGCTACATGAAATTTAGCAATTCAGATATTTCATGCTTTGGTTCCTCTGGTTCTCATATGTGAATAACATCTGGTCCTGAAAATTCAGTATTGTTCATTTGTTATTTTTTTCCATAAACTCTCCTACAGTTTCAGACAAATCCTTGATAAGTCTCCTGCTGAGAGTGGCTCCCTAATGGGACTCTTCCCTTTGTCTTCTGCAGGGATCACCATTGCAGACTGTCAACAATGACCTTTTACTGTTTGTTTGTTTTTAACACTCTTTTTACATTCTGGACATTAATTGGCTGTGCAGACCTCTTGATCCTGATGAGTGTAAAAAAAGAATAATAGTTTTGCTTCCTTGTTCCACTTGTTTGTTTATATTATTGTTATATGATTTCATAATCACTTTTTTTTTCCTTTTGAATGTAAGAATATGACTTCATCTTTTTGAAGAATGTTTTATTGTTTCTAGAAACCTCACTTGCATTATTATTCAGTTTTACTTCATATCTCTTGGTCTAGCCAGTTTCACAGATATACTAAAAGAATTGATTCTATTTCATGAAGCTGTGTGTTTCTGCTTTTTTGTTCTGTGGAAAGCAGACTTTCTGACTTGCTACTCTGTCTGAAAGTGGGGAAACAAGATAAAAGGAAAAGACATTTATTCCCTCAAGTGATTCAGAGAGCACTTTTCCTATGAAAATCTTCTAAATACACAATTGGAAATGGTCTTAGGTTTATTTTTGTTGTCTTTTTTTTAAGGGTGGGGAGGACGATTAGACTAAGTCAACCTAAATGCACACATTTAATTTTACTTTCAAAATCTGAAACAGACAATGGAGATTTGAGCCTGGTAAGAGAATGAAAGGACAGTGGAGGTGAATCATGGTATTTCTGAGTAAACAGCCGAGGATAATATTATCCATCGATCCCTATGCCAAGAAGTGTATATTAGTTGTATGCCTTGCTGTAGATGTAGATCATAAGCAAAAAGCACAAAGAATGGTTTCTAAACATTTTAGAATCAGATCTATATGAGTAATGTTCTTTCATACAATCATTTTGACTATGATCTACTTTGAAATACTGTAACTTTCCCAGACTTAAACTGAAGCAATTTACAAAAGAAATTTTTTAAAAGGGTACAGGGCAAAGAGAAAAAGACCAGAAAATCATATTTCATTAAGAACAATTAAGTAGAACATTATATATGATGAAGATAAAAAATGAAAGTATTTTCCTAGAAAAGGTAGAAATTCTTAACACTCTTTCATAGAGCAAGAACGTTAACATCCTAAATCCCAAGTACCATCCTAACTGCCAAATCCCCACCCTAACATCCTAAATCCCAAATCTCTGGAACCACATTCTATTTAATTAAAAACATATAGCTATAATTTTTTGTATTTTCTTCTTCATCACATCATTATTTCATGTTTTGAAGCTGAGTTGCACTTATATTGTCTTGAGTATTACTAGCGTGACAGATAGAAAGCCATTTATAATTTAATGAGAAGTTACGTGTTCGTACTGAGATGCATGTCAACAAATGATGTGCTGAGACCCTTCTGTTGAGACACTTTAAGAGTGCCACAATAAATGAAAAGAAATAAAAGGCCAACTGAGAACAAACCAAGGGAAAACACAAGAATTGCTATTGAAAGTTTATAGTCTGTAAGATACACTTACCAGTTTTTACATTGTATTATGGATATTTTACAGTGTAGAAATAATAGAATATCTCAATAAGCTGTATAAAGTATGCCAGCATTTGCTCCACTTAAAATGCTTTGACTTCAGTAGGGTCCAGGTTTATTCTTGACAAAAAGGCTATATTTCATATGCACAACTCATACAATAATAGAAAGTGAGGCAAACTAATGCAATTTTTTGGGAGGACCTACCCAAGAGATTAGGCTCGATCTGCTTCCCTAGTATGCAGAGAGGTATATTAGAATGGATTTCATTCACTGAATGCAGTTGGTCCATTCTGATATCTCTGCCTCAGTTAAACTGAGTTTGAATAAAATTAAGCTTGAAAGCTTTCCTCATGTGTAAAAACTGTTTGTCTCTTATCTATGTAATGGACTCAGCAAACATTAAAAATGAGATAAGTCTTGTTTCCTAGTCCCCAAACTTTGACATTAACTGTGAAGAGTTACCAGAGAGCCTATCTGTAGTCAGCTACAGATTAGGGTGTGAAATTTGCCCTGAAATCAAAAGATTATGTCAGAATACTCCAACCACTCAAACCTTTCTAATTATTAAAGTGAGCTGCCTAACAATAGAATTTAAGAAATATTCAAATTTTTCATCTGTTAATATAAACATCACTAAAAAGAACAATATGAACTGTAATGAATAAAAGACAATGTACTTCAAAATTGACAGAAAATAACTTAGATTTTATGATGGATTGGATTTGTCTACCAGTTAAAGCACCCACCCAGCTGTTCTCTCACTTCTGAACTGGAAGGGAAGAAAACATTGAGGACAAGGGTAAACAGGGACTTTGTTTACCAAGTACTATTGTGGGTAAAACAGACTCAAGCAAAATTAGTTTAATTTCCTGCCTGTAAAATAGATTCATGTCCAACCCAAACCATTGTATGATTCTATGATTCTTTGTAGAGAGACACAAAACCGTCTACTAAAAAAACACTGCTCTTCCTCCCTTTCTCATGGACAATTTGATTTGTTTTCACTTTCAGCCTCATGCAGTACAGTGGGATGGATGACTAGGGTCAGTACAAAGACACATCACAGAGTCAGTAGTCACTCTGGCACTCCTTCACAATCTTCCCCTGCTCAAGGGTGAGTTCTCCACAAGCCAAAGTTGTTAAAGAAAAAAACATCAAACTGCTTTATTGTGGTCTCTTTGATGGGCTGCAGGCGTAAGTCTACTCCCTCCCCCTCTCCTCCTTCTTTCACCTAGGTGTCTTCAGAGCTGTTTTTCTCACTTTTCCTCATTCATTGATGCCTATGTAGCAGATTTACCCTTTCTTAAGCATGGGTTTAGAAAAGAAGGGAGTCTTTTCTGAACCTCATGATTCATTGGGAGGATGTCCTCGACAGTTTTGTCCAAACCTATCCTCTATGCAGTAAATAATCAAGTGTCCCTTGCCATCAAATCTTGTTAAATCACTGTCAGGTTTATTACCAAACCTTGTTAAGTCACTGTTTCATATTGAAAAACATATTAAGACTGCCCTCTTGTAAGTGAAGTGCATCGCTGCATCCATGACACATCGTTCTTAAAACCAGAATAGATTATTACTGAGATGACCAATTATAAACTAATGACAAGATTTGCAGTGTTCAAGTGAATGGTACAGTGCCAACACCACAGTTACCAACTCCGCTCAGTTCTTTCTGCTGTTTTTGCATATACCTCATACACAAGTTGTAAGGAAATTCTTGTAATTTAATTTGCAAGGAGAAAAAAAAAAAGTTATTTATATCACAGTAGAATACAGAACAATTAACTAATTCAGAGGTGTATTCTGGTTTTGAATTTCTGACAAGATTATGTGAAGAGGATTATTGCATTCTGAAAGCAAGAATAAGTCCTTGTTCAGACATAATGAAAGCAAAACTGTTGCTTTCAGAAGTTCAGTTATTTATTTTTAAAATTCTGTTGTGTCATAGATAGAATACTGTAGGCTGTAGAAAAGCAAAATGTTACTGATTTTTTACTATGTCTCCATCCTCCTATCACCTCTTGGAGGCCGTTGGAAACATACTTAGGGAACATATTCTTAAATATTAATTTATTTAAAACATCCTCCACAACAAACTTTTTTGTGTGTTCTTAAAAAAGCTGAAGGATATAGTCTAGCACAAAGCTGCGCTACCACTTCTGTTATCCTGCAGTTATTGCTGCAGTTCTGGAATTGAACAGTTTCTGTGAGCAGGAATATTTCATTAAGAAATAATACAGTATGCTTTACCTGTTGTTGCAGATCTTTTAGTGCCTTATAATTATTAATGTTCTTAATTCAGTGTGAGAGGATAAGAGCTGCTTCAATGGGTTTTATTTCTGTCCAGTTATTCTTCCAGTAAAACAGACAAAAGCAAAATTATTTCAAGATATTTGACACCAAACATTAAAAGTGCATTTAAAAAAAAAATCTATATTTTTATTAACTTATTGGTAGGCAAAGATATATTCTACTGCCAAGACATGGTTTGCATTACTTTTATCATAGATAACAATCACAGCTTTTTATTTTCCTTAATATGTGCTCTCATGCTTTATACATAACATAAATTTGGTTTTGACATTCCTTCCAACCATTTAGAGTAGCTGTTATTCTCTTATTTCTTTATACAATAGAGATCAACATTTATTTTGTATGACTTTTGTGCTGCATCTAATTTGTTAACCATGTATGGGAGAACTGGCCCAGCTGTAAAAATGAACAGCACCCAAAAACATGTAAAACATCGCTCTTTCTGAAATTTTAAAGGCTTTTTAGAAATGGATATATGGAATGACTTCTTTTTAAATGATGTTTCTGTGTGTATGTGCTTGATATTTCTGGACCACTATTTGAACTAAAGTGTTCAACATATTTACCTGTTAAGTGAATTTTGAAACTTTTTTTTTTTTTTTTTTTTTTTTTTTTTAAAACTGCTGTGGAAGGCCAAAGTAGGCCTAAACACGTCCTGGCTTGTCCAGACATGTTTCCTGCTCCCCTGCTCCTCCTCCCTTCTGCTTTTGGGGGAAGAAACTGTGGGAAAGGAAAGCAAAGGCTTGGTGCCATTAAGTCTCCTCTCTCCGGTAAATAGAGTGCCCACACATGTTTATACACTTGTTTGTGTTCTGCCCTAAAAGGGTAAAAGCAAGCCCTGGCTCACCTAATATGGTCAAGTTTGGCAAACTGCCATTCTGATTGAGTAAGCTCTGTGACCGAAGAGCCATTAGTCTCGGGCTGAACTGATAAAAGAGTTGAGCAGGTGAACACAATGCGCTCTACCTCAGTGTTCTCTTCCACTGCATACACGCTCTCTGATGGTGTATCCTGCCATGCTCTGCCATGCTTTTGCCTTACTTGCTTTGAAGCATTATGTCTACTAAATTCCAAGCCAGCTTTGCTGCCTAACAAGAAGCCCTGATGCTTTGGGCTTGTATATCTGGAATTACTTTAGTTTACCAGGAATAAGCATTAAGTGCTCTCATGTGATAGGCTTGCTTAGCCAGCGTGTTATTGTGCCCATCTGCACATTTGTAAGACATCGTGCCAAGTCTGCACATCTGTGAGTCTTCTGCTGAGACTAGGAGCCCTGGAAAGGACACAGAGCCGTAAGAGAGGAACCAGATTCAGGTCAGAAACTGCCTGTCTGTCTCTCAGCACTCTGTTAGAGCCTGGAAGATCCAGAAGTTTCAATGTCTAAAAAGACACCGACAGAACTCCCTCCAAGAGTTTGGGTACTATCTGGAAATTGTAGTGAGCCCCGTGAATCCAGAGATACATTTTGTGAGTAAACATTCAAACGCCTTTCTGTAACTAAGTGCCTTACGCCTTAAGCAGAAAGAAGCCTCTCGAGTCCCTCTAGTGGGCAAACGGTATAGCGAGGCAAGATTCTCTTTCCATTTTCAATTAGCAGAATTAATGTTTGTTACATTATTGCTACTTATTTCTTAAGTGTTCTAGATTGCCTGTGTTTTCCCTCTATATAATGTTTTTCATGACCATGCAAAGAACTTATTATTAAAAATTAAGTACCGTGGCAAGATTTCTGGATATAGAAATTAATAAACTATATTAATTTTGGAAATAAATCCCACTCATACCATTAGATTTGCTAAAGACTTTTTTTTAAGGAGCAAAAGGTTTTAAAATTTTTGAACATGCCACCTTTTAAAAATGTTGTTTTCCTATTCACTCATGAGGACTAGAAAACAGTTAGTGCACTGCGCAACTTAAACAACGAATAACCTCTTTGAATTTTCCTTTATGGGTAACAGTTTCCTCACAGGGAACAACAGATGGTAACACAATGAATAAGTAGATGACAGAAGTCTAACAAAAAGTTTTATCAAGTGTAAATAACTGAAAGAAATGTAGCACAAGTCGGTGTGAAATATAACAGTTGTACTTCAGAATTCACGGTAACATGCCCACCAACCTTGAATGAGAACACACTTAACATAGACTGATAACAGGCTGTGCTAGTTTGAGGCTAATTTGAATATTTTAATAGAGAAAATTACACTATAGGCTGTGAAAGGAAAACAATGGTCATATCTAGTTCATTCACAGGCTTGCTGAGATGTTTGGGAAAAAGAGCTCAAAACATTAGATAAGTCAGTCTCAGTCTGTCTCTCTCTGGGGGTTGCACAGCGTCTCCGGTGGTCTAGCTTCTGGCTCCTCTTTGCCGATTAATCCTCACTAACCACTTTTCTTCTAACCCCCCTGGCCGATCCTCCTAATTCACTTTGCACATAAGGCAAACCTTGGGGTAAGGTATAGGGGTGGGGAGAAGGTGGAAGGGTGGTTGGGAGCCCCTCCTGGGGTCTCTGGTTTCTGGGAGGGGAGTTGTGTTTCTGTATTACCTTTAACTTGTATATTTCTGTAAATATTCCTGTCTATAGTGTGTATATATATTGTGCTGAGCTGTTAATATAGCTTCATTCCTTAACTTCCAACCAGCCGAGTTCTAGTCTGGGTCATTTTACAAAGTGTAGGGGGTGGGTAACTCCCAAACCATCACACAGGCAAACAGAGAAACTGAAAAACAACAGACAGATCTTTACTAACATTTTACTACTAACTAATTGGTCTGTCTTGATAACAGTTGACAACACCCAACAGGAAAGCAAAATCCAAATGTGTATTTTCTGGAATATGATAGATATGATGTGCATTTCTGTGAGTTTAAATTAAAAGAAGAAATAGGTAGATTATAGGGAAAATGTTTTAGATTGAGTAATTTTGCATTCAGGGCTTATGTGATAAATGCAGTGCAGTTAAACGCTCTCACATTGCCCTCAGTAATGTTAACAGTGTTGCATTTCAAAATTTAATGTATTATTTTGTTATAATAAGGAATATACAATCTGAAAATGAGTTACTATATCACTTGTCTTCAAAATAATTAATTATATTAAACAGGTTATTACTTACACAAAATTAAGCACCTAGATTTGGCCTAGACCATTTCAGACAGGTGTAAGAAAACATTTATAAGCATTTCAGATTTGATTTAGGTTTTAGATTCATATATCAACTAATCAGACAAGTCTGATTTGAAATTTAAATCTGACACTTTTTATGTACTACTTTTCAATTATTTGCAGACAAAATAACTCACAAAAATATTTTCTGGACACTGTGAAATGATTAACACATTTGAGAGTATTCTAATTTGCCCACAGAGAATTCAAGAACAGGGAGAGTGAAAATTCAATGAATAAATTAGAAAAAAAAACTTTCTCAGCTTATGTCGAAATGCACAGATCAGCAAATTTAAAGGGTCTTTTTTTCCATGCGTGCATTGATTAATTTTACTACACCATCCCAGTTTTTTCTTTAACTACCGTTAGGTAGTCTTAGGGAGGCTGATTGCAGTTGTTAATGTGTGCCAGTCATTTCTACAGTATGTGAATGATTTTCAAACTCAGTTTATTCATCTAAGTAGCGCATCATAGTTAAATTTTCATCTTATCTTGCTGGTATTCTGTATATCATGTAATATATTTTCCATGTTATATCGCTTTGTATATAATAGATACATTATTGATAATATTATCAATAAAAAGAATGCTGCAATTTCCTAATTAAACAAATCCTCAGTAGAAAGATACCTGAAGAGCTGAACTGATTTCTAATCAGAAGAATTCAAGAAAACAAAAATATTTTGAATACCCAGACAATACTTGAATTGTTCAATGTTTTGGATAGAAATCTCCTTTCGGCTGTGTTAAGACACGTTTTTAGGTGGCAGTTGGATTATGCAAAAACTTTATGCTGAATTGCTACACAGGTAATTACACTTTTTAAAATAAATGATCCATTTCCACTGAAATAATTTTCACTTTCAACTACTTTAGTGGCTTTAAACACTCTTGATTCCTTAACCAGTCATCCAAGCCCCGAAGTCTCTCTTTACTGTCTTTGGGCTTCTTGTCCTTACTTCATCACTGCTTACCCAAAAGATCAGCAGCATATAGTAGTCTGAAGGCTGCACTAGGGAAGGAAGCTTTCTCCTTCTGTCACTAAGCTTGACCCCTGGGAAGCAGTGGACTTCCCAAAGACATGAGTCTGGCCTGCATATTACACCTTCCACTCACTTTAGAAGTGAGTCACCCATGACAATCTTTATTTTATTCCTAACTGAAGCAGTTTAAATGCGGGGTCTGGACTAACTAAACTTTGGCAACTCCTCCAGTCTGAGTGATTCATCACCCTTGTCATCATCTGCTTCCCTTTGCAGAGCACTATACCTGTTTTGCAAAGACAGCTTGGAAGGTGGGATAGTTACTGGGGGTACATGTCTGTACTGCCTGTAGCACTGGGCAGGAACTGGCTGCCATTGCCCACTATTTCTGAGTCGCTGCATTTAGTCAGGGGATAAGAGGATGCGGAGACCTCTGTAACTTCAGTTCTTTTTGTCTCTTGAGATTCTCTCACAGGGGCAGGGTGTGACTCCAAGACCATTTCTTCCTCACATTCCCTAATGATCATCAACCTGCTTACCTCCTCTCAGAGCTCCATCACTAAGTGAAGGAGGTCCAATGTATGAGCACACCTTTGATAGATGAACTCGTTGCTCCCATCTGACATAGGACAAAGACTGGGACACACTGTACTGCCCAATATGTGGGTGGCAGCATGTTCCCACTGGAGCTCCGTCTGTGAAGATGCATCAGACTTGATCAGTCCAGGGCTCAGGAATTCCATGGTCTTCTGCTAGGTGGACACTATCACTCCTTGGTCAGCCTGGGCAAGCTTTAGTACCTTCTTTGCATGTTCTTCTGTGTGAATTGCTGTGCCATGCCTGGAACACCCTGGATGGCATCACTCACCCTGCAAACTTCCTTGGCCCACCTAGACCAGGTTACTGTGCTCTGTCAGGGCTTTTTATAATGGTGTGGGGGTGGCTGCCCTTAAAGTGGGAATGCCCACACCTTGTCACCCTGTCCCACAAGAACTACCGTTGCCTAGCAGGTCTACTTGCTTGCCTGGCACTTCCCTACTAATGGAAAATGGCAGGAAACCTCTCTGCTCTCATGCTTGGGGGACGAGAGTCTTAGAGTCATAGACCTCATATTGCCATTTAGGTTGGAAAGGACTCTTAATATCGTTGAGTTTAACTATTAGCCTTGGACGACCGAGCCCACTACTAAATCTTTTCCTTAAGTGCTGCATGTCTTCTAAAACCCTTCAGTGGTAGTGACTCAAGTACTTCCCTTGGGCAGCCTGTTTCAGTGCTTCTATTCTGGTAGTGTGACATAATGACCCTATTGTCTCTGGTTTTAATGATATTCAACTCTTATTAGTTGATCCTCACTAGCAGAAATTACTGCTAAATATAGCCATAAAATGTTTACTGCTTTATAAATCGAATTATTTCAGAACCCAATTAAAGAACTGCACAATTTGCTAATTAGAGCTACAAAGTCCTTACGAGTTATGTATTTCAGAAGTTTATTAAACATTCTATTTGCATCTGAAGACATAAAGTGCAGGGATTTTCATTACATATTAGATGATAATTTAAAATTTTATTTTATTTTAAAATAGTTCATTTAATACCTTGATTCAATGAATCCATGCACCAACATATAAAGTTCTTACATTCAATTTTCAGCCACAATACAATGAAGCCACTTTCAGTCTGGAGCTGTCACACTACAAATTAACATACTGAAGTGTCCTCAGTCATTCAACATTCAACACAGCCTTTTAGTGAAACATTTGCCTTACATCTCAGCTGCAAAAAAACTGAGGTCAAACTGCAAAAACATACTGTTTGTTGATCAGAATTAAAAACAAATGTTTGCATTTAATGAAAAAGGGTGCCTGGATTCAGAGAGAATTCAGAGAGAGATTTTTGAGTTTTTAAGTCATGATTTGGACAAACCAAAAAAGATTTAGAGGAAAAACTAAACCCCCTAAGAACTGATAAATACTGGTCTTACCAGTATGAGAGAAATGTATTAAAATTTAATCTGTGAAACACAAACACAGATTTTAATTAAAAAGAAAATTTATTAACTGTAGTTTAGAGTTAACTGTAATATTTATTAGTGTTAACAACTGGAATACAGCTTTGCCAGATAATCTTGTCATCATAACAGGAAATCCATAACAAAATATATTGCATAACAAAATATATTACATATATAGTATTCTGCAGCCATCTAATAAACTTTGTTACTATTTGTCAACCAAAAATGTGATGTGTGGTTTGGTGATCTGAGTAGTGGACTGTGAAATTGGCACCAGTATTTTCCACTGCTGGATGTGACCTTGAGCATTCCATTAAAATATAAATCTCAGTATATTTAAAAGACACGTTTAATTGAAAGATAGGTTCTAAACGTCTCAAAACCTGAATGCCTCAAAGTTCTTAAATTCAATTGGTAAACATATTTGAAAATGTATGGTGTGTTATTTTAAGCATCAAAACAATAAGTTTAGTTATTATAAACAGGACATTCATAAAGATTTGTGTAATACAGAGTTCTAAAATGTGTTTGATGTTACATAGAATATCTGGGGGTAAAAAATTAGGACCACAAAGGCCAAGTCATAGAGGCAGAAAGCTGTGAACTCGGTTTTCATTAGCATATGAAACCAGTTTTGTATTACTTGAAATATTCTAATTCCTCATACATATGCAGAAAAATTTTAGGAGACTGATGACTTACTCAGCTCAGAATTTTTTTTTGTTTGTTTGTTTTTAATTTACTAGCATAGATGTAGCTTTAGTTGCATTTAAACTTTGTAATGTTTAAAGACCTTTTATTTGTACCAGGAACGTTTTATAAACATTTAAGGCTATAATCACGGAAAAATTTAAGGAAGAAACATACTATATTCCTAGAACAGTCTCCTTCACAGAATGAGATAAAAACCATAAATTGATAGATTTAAGCCATCAAAACTTTCCCAAACATGGTTAGTAGACAGTATCAAAGTTCTTGGAATTCCAGACAATGACTCAACCAGCCTGCTTACAGTTTTAGGCTCACCTCAAGTGAATTTTAAATTAATCAGCAGCTTCTTTTTGGATGGCACAAATCACAAGACACCTGAACTTAATATATTAGTGGTAGTGCTCCAAACTGAAGCTAGAAACTCCATTCACTTAAATATCAATAGCCATACAGAGACATCACAAGATACTGCCTGTGTAGACAGGGAACCTATTGCTCCTACATTCAGAGCATTCCTAGTGTATAGCGACAGCCCCGAGTTCAGCAAGGCACAGCAGTCACAACCACTTTACAAACTATGTCTGTTGGCACTGCCACTGTGATCTAGATTTTTATGTCCAAATCTATTGTAGACATTAGTTACTCAGCATGTAGGGGGAATGGATTCTGAATCCCCCACAGCATGACAGTATGTATGTAGTCAAACACTAAGTTGACTAACCAGATAGGTTAGAATTTCATCAGAAGCTATTCTAGTTTGAGATTAAAATTTCATGTCAAATTCCTAGCAGGATATGCTGTAGATATGTGATCCTCTTTCACTAAAGTAATTGAATAAAAGAAGATTTGAAGCAGAGAATTTAAATGAAGGAATTTCATTCCTAAATGCATACTGCTTACTCAACAAACTAAAGCTTTCCTTAAAATTATGTCAGCTTATCTCAATGTGGTCAGACTCTCAGTAGGATACCAAACTAACCTAAAAAAGTCTAGAGATCATTTGTGTACAATGTACAGATATACATTTAAGAAATTTGGGGATCTAAGAGCAGTGCTCACAATGTTATCAATCTGCAAACATACAAATATAGGCCCAGAGGATGACTGGCTAGAATGTTGTATGGAAATGTCTCTACTGCTTTGTGTAGTCTACCAATGACCTTTAGACACAGTGCCTTGGAGATGCCTGTGTTGGAATCACAACATCTCTCAGCTACAAACAGTGAATGGTACACAGATTTGTGAAGTCACATGATGAAGCTTGTATTGCAAGAATGTCATCAACAAGATACACTGAACCCTTGTCTTCAGTGATCTAAACTCAGTTTTAAGTATTGATATCTAGGGATATCTAGGATAAGAACATGATTCATTTTAGGTTGCAGTACAATTTTTCTTCATTTTAGAATTTAGAAATCATATTCAATGAGGTATTCTGGTTTCCAGTTTAGGCAAGAATATTCAAGTTTTATATCTAAAAAACTATTGAATCAGGCTCTTCCTTAAAATTGGTGTCTTCAGAGATTCTCTTTTCAGTTCAGAGTTCTCGTTCAAAAATACGAATGTTTTTGTAGCAGATGCGCTTCAAAATCTCAAATTTTTTTCTATGAATTTAAGGTGATATTTGGCATGAAAATCTTTCAAATGTCTTGACCACCTCTGAAAGTCTTTCCTTCCCTTTGAGTAACTTGTTTTAAAGTTTTATTAAAGCATTAGCAGGAGACAAAAAACCAAAAAGTACATTTCACCAAAATGAAGAGAAAACCCCAGAGTGTTCTCTCATTGTATTTTCAATTTCATTGTGCAATTTTTAAATTACTAACATTTTACTACTACTGGTTCTTTCCTGAACGTTCTTCATATAAGGTGTGATTATAATAACAAAATATCCTGATTTTTATGGCCTGAAGGCAGAAAGGTATCTATGGAGTTTAAACTCTCATCACTACCCCAGTACACAGGGGAAGTGTTTACTTCTTCCATATTGTTTTTAATTTTGAATTATAACTGCATGGAGTCCTGTTTTGATTATATACACACACACACACAAAGAAAAGAAAAAAACTGACACAAATCCTCACATTTTTGCCTCACTATAATCTCACAAATTTTTTCAACTGCTCTAAATTTGAAGTTTCAGATCTCTTGAGTTTCGATTTAATAAATCTTGTCCTTGAAAACTTATTAAGAAGGTGAAACAAAAAAATGGAACTCAATTGTAGTTTTTTATGAGGTCACCAGTGCTTATTTCTTTATCACCTATTACCTGTTTTGTTGCCTAGCCAAAAATAGTCTTAAAGTACAAAGTCAGTCTTTGAAAACCTGTGGCTACACAAAAGCAATATAAATCTACAATAACAGCTTTACCAACTGAAAAAAAAAAAATAATTGTAAAACTCACCTTGATCTTTTCACAGAATCACAGAATGTTGGGGACTGAAAGGGACCTCGAAAGATCATCCAGTTCAACTTCCCTGCCACAGCAGGATCGCCTATGCCAGATCACACAGGAATGTATCCAGGTGGGTTTTGAATAGCTCCAGAGAGGGAGACTCCACAACTCCCCTGGGCAAACTGTTCCAGCATTCTGTCACCCTCACAGTGACTTATGGAAAATGACACCTCACAACATATCAGGGTGTTATCAGGTGAGGCAGGTTTTAATCAGCTCTGAGTGACACAGCAAGATTGTTCCTCAAAATAACCCCCCACCCCTACACCTTGTTCAGGTATACTACTTATGCTACAAAATCATACATATTCAGTACAGGATTAATACAATCAGTTCTGGGAATAGGTGGAGTTATTACAATCAGTTCCTGGAACTCATTTCCATAACGTCCTACATCTTCACACATGCTTACTGCCACGTGGTGGTCATCTTTGGTCTTTTTGAGGGAGGCTTCATGTCTTCCTTGGTCTGACCTCTCTACCTTTCATCCATCGGGCATCAGTTGTGGGTCACATTCTTCACCAAAGTTTTTTATGTTCTTGTCTTTGAATACAATATTCTTCTCTTCCATGGGAATATTTCAGGACCCTCTCATGCTTAAACCACCTCCTTTGTATTTATCTGATTGATGATACCTTATATAACTGCTTATACAGTTAATGGTTTACCTAGTTTGCTACATTCTATATTCTCTACCCCTTTTCTCATATCAACAGTGAAAATTCCTCCTCGTGTTTAAGTGAAACTTCCTATGCCTCAACTTTCACCCATTGCTTCTTCTTCTGTCATTGGCCATCACGCAGAAGAGCCTGGCTCCATTCTCCTGGCACTCACCCTTTACATATTTATAAACATTGTTGAGGTCACCTCATTCCACAGTTTTCACATAAAATTAGTAAAGTTTTGTGGGTTTAGCTTTTTACAAAAACTTCAGACCCGTAGACTTGGTCTATGCGCATATAATTGTTATGAAATCTGAACAATAAACATTTTTGTTTAATTCATTAAAACTGGGATATTTTAAAAGTTAATTGCTAGATTAATGAAACACTTTGCATTTGCTTTGTCTTGGAGAAAAGGAGTTGGAATAAAAGGAGGCAATTTGAATAATGTATATAGTTCTTTATCCACTTGTTTCATAAATTACTCTTCGTATCTATTGCACTCAGTTTTGGGCTCCCTAGTTCAGGAGGGACAGGGATTTACTTGAAAGAGTACAACAGTGGGCTAGGAAGATGATCAAGGAGCTGAGGCATTTGCCCTGTGAGGAGAGGCTGAGGGCCCTGGGGCTTTTTGGTCTGGTGAAGAGAAGACTTAAAGGAGATCTAACCAGTGTTTATACACATATGAGGCCTAAGTGTCAAGAGGGAGGGGACAGACTCTTTTCAGTTGTACCCTGTGATAAGACAAGGAGTGATGGGATACTGATAGGACAACCACAACACAGGAAGTTCCACTTCAGCATGAGGAATAACTACTTTACTGTAAGGATCATGGAATACTATCAAGTCAGCCTGACATCAAACCAAAAAAAAGATTTACAGTGTGAGTGTCAAGTCTTAAGTACCAACTGGATTACGCTTCATGTTTTTTTCTGTCTAATTTACTGTGGCATGACTTA
>VWZE01012524.1:8816-44537 GCA_013396675.1 Eubucco bourcierii | reverse complement strand
AACCCCCCCCCCCCCCCCCAAAAAAAAAGAAAAGTAATAACGGTAAAAACAATAACAATTGCAAAAGTACAGAACTCTAAATCTAAACCACTACTTAAAACAATGTATGATATAATTTTTTTAAAATGAATAAAAATGTATTATTAGTTACTTTAGTCTTTCTAAAAACTAAATACGTTGATGTTTGTGAAAGCCATTAATGCCAAATTTCCCCTCTCTTATCTCATTTATATTCACCAAATGCTCCCCTTCATGTCATACGTGAGGATCAGTTTGCATTTCTCCTGAGCATCGATAAAATCTCTATAACAAGAAAACAGGAAAAAGAAATCATCAGATAAAAACATTGACATGCAATCAGACATGCAGTTCTCCACCAAAAAGAAAAAGAAAAAAAGAATTAGCAAGAAAACAGGAGGATATGCATTGTTGTTACATAAACGCATATTTTTCCTTTAGTCTTAAGAGATCAAATCCTTTTCATTAGATAAAGAAGAAGACTTCTGAGATAGGGGACTCAAAAGTGACATCAGATTGTGAATGTGCTAAGCTTATCTCTCACCTTTTTCTGAAACTGTCCTTGAGATAAGCTCGGACACAATATTTGTTAAGGTGCACATATTTTTGTTATGAGTTGAGTTGAATCTACTGTTGATATTCAAATACCATGCTGCTTCAAAATAAAAATGCTGGCTGGAGCAAAATATCATGGGACTTGAAGCTCCGAGTGCAATGGGAGAGGCTTCCCATTGCTACTTTCCGTTTCCAGATCTGGGACATTGATCTTTTTCTGCTGGTTTGGCATGGGATGAGAGGCACTGAGTGCTAGGTTGTTGGCTTCTGCTGCTGCTTCTACATTTTATTGTACATTTTTACAAGTCTTTTGTAGTGACCTTGTTAGCTCTTCATATTTCCTTATTTTTTCGTGAAATATGATCATCTGATTGACATTTTGAGTTAGACTGTCATACAAACAGGCCAAGAATAAGTAGCTGCCTGAGCACCCAGCAGTGTGCAAGGATTAATCAAACAATTCCAAGCTGGGCAGGAAACTTTTGTCATCAACATAGTGAAGATTGTGACAGTTGGTAAAGAGCACAAGAAGGCTAGATTACAGGAGGCAAGCACTTTATCATCACACATTTGGTGCTTTCGATACAAATTCTACTAATATTCAAATAATACAATTATTAGCAAAACTTTAGATTCATAGTACTTAATTCCATTTTATTTTAAATTGGACTTGATCATGAAAATCCTAACAAAAGTGGGCTGCAAGTTTCTACCCCATTAGCTTTACAATGATCAATGATGTAGAATGGATGATTTAGCAGGCATCTATCCATGATCATGGACACATTTGCTGTGGAGATTATTTCATATACTTTGCCATTTTCACAGCTAGCAAATTTTAGGTACTTGTGCAGCTCATAGCTGTCAATGCATGGGAGAAAGAAAATCTAACATTCTGTGGTTGGAAACACTTCAGACATTCTGAAGAGAATGTCAAGGCAAGGAATGGCAAGCATTTTCTGATAGTTACCTATATCCATGTCCCTAGTTGGGAACTATAAGGTTAAAAAGAGTCCTCTGTGAACTGGAAGATTGTTATTCAATCCCATAATTCTGCTACTTCTTCATAAACTCATGGCAAGGCCAACTCGTTCTCCTTCCCTCCCCCTCCAGCCTTGTGTTGGGCAGGAGCTGTGTTATCAGGACAAACATGTAAGGATAGGACTGGTTTGGGGCCTCCAGGGGCTGTGCTTAGGTCTCTTGGATGGCAGAGACATGGAGGAGGGAAGGATTGGAGCACTGGGGATGATAGTTTTAGTTTTGGGTTGGGGGAAAATTCAGGGGGTCCACTTATGGATTCTGTATCTGCCTTGTAATTCCTATCTGTAACACTCTCTGCAAATATAATTCTGTTTTTTCTCTCCAATTCATTTGAGAGCTTCACTCTGTCAGTTCTTTAAACCCACAACAATCCAGCTGACTAAAACTTGTAGGAGTACCTGAATCTCTCCATTAAATTTTTAGAAAATTTTAAAAGTGTATCCAGTATAGAAAAAGACATCTTGTTCCATGCATGAGACAATACTTATCTCCCTCTTTTATGGAATATCTAAAATCATAAGAAAGTTCTAATTTTAAAAAAATTATTATTATCTTTTTTTCTCCAGAATGAATAGTAATTGCTGTGTTTGGGATGCAGTCAATCACCTGCACTCGCACATTTAAAATGAAATGTCATTTTAAAAAGTGGAAATAGCTTGTGAAAAAGTAGTATGAATTATTGTCATGAGGATTCTTAACTGTGTTGTTTAACGCAAAAAGTAGAAACAGTTGAACTTTAAATTGTATATATAGTCTACCCTAGAGAAAAAAACCAAACCCACAATTTTTATCATATTTCATTTAAAATAAGTTCAGTTTTTCAAAGCAGTTTCTTGCTGTTATGTTACAGGTAAGATCTTGGTGTCTGCCTGTCTCATAGCCCAAGGATTCTTACTAGAACTATTTGACAAAATTAGCATTTGCTTCTCTTTCTCCAGTGCTCCAAGTTCAGAGAATTAGAACAATCAAATTGTTTAATTTATTAAAGCAATAGATAGAACGGATTTCGGGATGCCAGTGATAAATGCACTAACAGCAAGATTATCTCAGGATTAATAAATGCTGGATAACATCCAACAAAGTTGGAGATCCAAATCTTCACAACAGTCTAAATACATAATAGTAATTTAGCAGGTTAAGGAAGGTTATCTGCTCCTGCTACTCTGCCCTGATGAGGCCTCATCTGGAGTAGTGTCCAGATCTGGACTTCGCAGTTCAAGGACAGAGAATTGTTTCAGACTGTACAGCAAAGGACTGTGAAGATGGTTAGGGGACTAAAAAAATTCTCTAATGAAGGCAGGCTAAACTAACCTAGGGTTTTTTAGCCCAGAGAAGAGATGACAGAGATCTTGTCAATGATTACAAATACTTCAAGGTTGGATTTCTTGCTCTAACTGAAAGTATAGGCATTTAACTGTGGAATAGCATTACTGATGTCGGAATGATCACAGGAGAATCTTCTTCCTATATTCACTATTGTGTCCATGACATCAGCATTTTGCCTATGAATCCATTAGAAATAACAGCAGTTCTAAAATAGCTGGTTATCAGTGCCCTTTTGCTACGATTGCCATCATCATTTGAATTTAAGCTTTGTGCTTTATCACCTTGCTTACCTTTCTCACCTCTCAGTATTGATGTGTATAGACAAATGTATTTCTGCTGAAGCACTAAGACAAAACACATAACATGGATGTTACATTTCAAAGCTTTTTCCTAGAATTATTTGAACAAAAGATGAAAGAGCTAAAATTTGATGCACTGACTAAAGATTTCAGATTCAAGGTTAAGCTATACAGACTACCATCAATCCACAATAATGGTAAATGAGAGAAATCCACTGCACTTAATTTCAGTAATCTGTTATGTAAATGTATATGCTTTAGGTGATATCCTTAGGCTTCTGTTAGAGCTGCTGAAGAGAAATAGGTATTTTTATTGTATGATTTATCCACCATGCTTAATGATTGTATAAGAATAAAAGAAATGATACCTTACAAGTGATTCTTTCTCTTCATTAGCTGTGAAATGGCCCTTAGGTATCTATTTGAGGTACAGACATCTGTGCTGTTTCTTAAGTTAAAAAAAAAATTATTGTATCCTAAATGTCAGTAAGACATTTTAAAAATCAGCATAGCCTCGAGAGAATATCACTGGTAGTATTCCATCTTCACAGAATCACAAAACCATAGAGGTTGGAAGAGACCTCCAGAGGTCAAGTCCAACCTCCCTGCCAAGGCAGGATCCCTTAGGGTAGTTCGCACAGGAACGCATCCAGGAGGGCTTTGAAAGTCTCCAGAGAAGGAGATTACCCAACCTCTCTGGGTATGTTGAGGTGTTGAAGTGGAACCTCCCATGTTCCAATTTGTAGCCATTGCTCCTTGTCTTATTGCTGCTGACCACCGAAAAGTGATTGGCCCCAGCCACTTGACACCCACCCCTCAGATATATTTTCCTGGTGAACCCCAGACATAGATATTTTCATGTCTGTTAATTCACTAATAAATAATTGTAATGTATATTAATGTATTTTTCAATTCACCTTTCGATAGTGCCAAGATTAAAATTAGGCTTAGATATCTATCCTTCCCCCTCTAATTCCAGGAGAAAATTTTGGAAGAAAGGGGGTTTACTGTAACTCCAGTGTTGGCCAGAACTACAATAGTAAATGTGTTAATGTAGATATCTGCTTGTGAACTTCACTTGCCTAAAGATAAGCAAGGATAGACATTTGTCCAAATATATCCTTGGTTTCTTTGTGCTGGTCCAGGACAAAAATTGCCTGCTGTAGTTTCTATGTCATATCTTCAACCCTGTAGAGATGTCTCAATGATCCTAATGAAGTTAACATTACATTAACTACCTAGTTGCAGGTAATTGATTTGAGTCCTAAATACTATGTTTAATAATATTTGTTTACCATGGTCAGGACAGACAATGAAGTCATCTAGTCACTTAGTTGACTAGTTCAGAGTGTATGATGATTTTTATATCAAAAGTATGAAATATGAGCATTAATAATTTTATTATTACTTATTAATATTCTTACATCACTGGATCACATTACTTTCATTCAGATTCTCAGTCCACAGTAACTATTCACACAAAAAGTATTTATAAACACAGAATTAAACAATCTAAATCAACCAGAACTTGGAAAACAGGAAAGCAGAAAACAGGAAAATGCTAAATGTGCGCAACAGACAATACCGGTTTTGGTCACAAGGTGGACCAAACATGCTTGCTGAGTGAGGCCAAAACTAGCCAAGTCTTATGGAGACTTTTAAAAACTAGCCCAAAATATTGGTCACAAAGGATGTGTGGATTTCCCAAGGGATTTTCCTGTATAAAGATGTTTCCAAAAACCCATAATTATAATCCCAAGGGTAAAACATAATATAATCCCAAAGCAGAAGAAAGGAGAGGAAAACTGAGTCAGTGTAATGCTGAGCTGTTGCAGACCCTGTTGCAGCCTTGAAACACAAGCTATCTATGCTGCAAATCCTGTTGCTGAAGGCAGGAACCCCAATGATCCGCTAATGGAGGAGAAGCTGCTAGGGATTCACTGAAGAATCATGCAGAGGAAGCTGCAGAGTCCCCAAATCACTAAGAATCGCTGCAGAATCACCACAGAATGGTGGGCTTTTCCAAATAATTGCCCTATTAATTACATTTTGAAAATCAGGAGTTTTGGTCAATGAATTCAAAGTGGTGTACCTAGTTTAAGCCACACATATATTCCCATAAAGGCTTGTGTTTGGGCTGTACTAGAAACCTGAGACTGTGGTGTTGGATTGCTATGTGTGCTGGTTTGATGCTAATGGGAATATTTTAATGAGAGAGGTCCTAGGCTGCAACAAGAGAAGCGTGGCTAGCAGAGCAAGGGAGGTGATTCTACCACTTTACTCTGCTCTCGTCAGACCCCACCTGGAGTACTGTGTGCAGTTCTGGAACCCTCAGCACAGGAAGGACATGGAAGTGTTGGAGCGGGTCCAGAGGAGGGCCACAAAGATGATCAGAGGGCTGGAGCAGCTCTCCTATGAGGACAGGCTGAGAGAGTTGGGGCTCTTCAGCCTGGAGAAGAGAAGGCTTTGAGGGGACCTGATGGTAGCCTTCCAGTATCTGAAGGGGGCCTACAGGAAGGCTGGGGAAGGATTATTTACAAGGTCCTGCAATGACAGGACAAGGGGCAATGGGTTTAAACTGGCAGAGGGGAGATTTAGACTGGATGTTAGGAGGAAGTCCTTTACAGTGAGGGTGGTGAGGCACTGGAACAGGTTGCCCAGGGAGGTTGTGGCTGCTCCCTCCCTGGATGTGTTCAAGGCCAGATTGGATGAGGCCTTGAGTAACCTGTACTAGTGGGAGGTGTCCCTGCCTATGTCAGGGGGTTGGAACTAGATGATCCTTGAGGTCCCTTCCAACCTTACCATTCTATGATTCTATGATTTTACAAAATGTGGGGGGCGGGGAACTCCCAAACCATCACATTTCCTCATCACAATTTTAAGGTGCTCCAGTGTGAGTCCTCCACAGGCTGCAGTGTGGGTCCTCCACAGGTTGCAGTGTGGGTATTTGCCCTAGTGTGGTCCTATCAACAGGCTGTAGAGGAAGCTGAAAAACCTTAAGTATTTCAGTCTTCATTAGATAACTGTAATTTTAAAAGACTGCTTCACTGTAAAGGGAGGGGTTTTTTTGGTATTACAGTAAATGATTCCTGGTAGAGCTGAAATCTGATTGCTATTGAGATCCAAGTAAAAATTATTTTGTATGTTACTGAGATGAATTTTAGATTACCTGAAAGGTAGTGAGTGCAGGTGGGGGACCTTGTGAAATACATCTGAGGAAGCAGAGATTTGAAAAGTGGAAAAGAATAAAAATACCAGGCAAAAAAAAAAAAAAATTGTTAACCTCAAATATTCACATATCAGCAGATTCCAACTTATTCATTGTCTTAACTAACTAAAGGTTTTATATTTGAATGAAGGGTCTTATCCTTCTACATTTCACTGTTTTCATATTGTGAAGGGCTGCCTATATACTTCTGTTGTTGTTATTTTTTTATACATAGAGGCAGAGACTGCTGTGTAATTATTTTGTGGTTGAGCTGAAGCTTCAGATAAAGTAGTAAACATGTTCATCTGCAATTTAAAAGTGTGACATTTGCATATGGCTACAGAAAAATCTAAGAGAAGGCTTTTTTTTCAGCAGAAAAATGTCTATCTTCTGCACATATAAATTTCACAGCTTACTGTAAATGATGGACAACTGAAACATTCCCAGAAAGTGGCTGTATGTGATGTATAAGAACAGCAATATATTGACCTTCTTAATGTCTAAATGAGAAAGTACAAGCAAAGTATTGAAAATTCAGTATATGAGAAATGACAATGACAAAAAGTTTTCAAATTAGGATGTGCAAATGCTAAAAGTGTATGCAGAACTCAGAGGAGAATTTGCATTGAGTGGAAGCGATGTGGCTGTTTTGACTGTGCCTACTGCATAGTGGGTGATTACTTCATGACAGAGAAGAATGATCCTTCTATCTCTCATCTCTCTAGGTAGTTACATAGCTGTCATCACTCCAGTGCATAAATGTAGTTTTCCTTTTTTCATTCTTTATACAACTCATCATCTATCTACTTTATGTACACCATTTAGAACTCCTTGCAGGAAGTCTTTGTGCCAACTTAGGGTTGCAATTAGTTTCTGCCAAGTTAATTTCAAAAGTTATAAGCCATCCTACTTTCTCTTGCGTTTTCTCACAACCAGTTCCCTCTGCTCTTACAGAAAAATATTAGTGCAATATTCACTAGACTACTCATAACTTTTGGCAACAGAAGAAGCCTGAGAAGTGAATAGTGAGATGCAAAATCTTTGTCACGGACAGAGTTCTAGTTTAATTTTGCATATGAGTTGCAGACATTTAAAAGGTATCAATTAAGGTTGTAGCAATTTTAAAATAATTTTCAAAAGTCAGTCTCAGAATCTTAATATATTGATAGAATATCTAAGAAAATGGAAAACTTAACAATAATCATAACCATATTTCACTAGTGAACCAAATTAGAGTATTGATACATATATTAGTAACTTGAGAGGAAAAAGTAATAAAAACAAGTATGATGTAGTAGAATTTACTACGCATTGTAGTATTCCCCAGGTTTAATATTTCACACTATTTCATGGCCTGTTTTGAGGTCCTGTATCAACTTCATCTACTCCATCCACCAATTCAAATAAAGCTTTACAGTTTAAGCAAAAAACTTTGACAGTAACAAAAACACCACTCCTTACACTTTTAATATATTTTTTAAACCAAAGACAGCCAATTTGTAGCATCTATTAGTTACAAAAATACACTTTCATTTTAATAAAGACCCTGAACTTTCCTATGATGGTATGAGACTGTAGACAACATATTTTCTATGCTATTATTAAAGTGTACCTCCTACTGGTATCAGAGAAAATTATGGTATTGAATAATTAACTGTAACTTCACATTCAGGTTTTGTTTTGCTGTCTATAAACTCTGGTAACAAAATAAAGATTTAAATGTGAAGACATAATTAATCAACAACTAGAAGTAGCACACTTCACGTAAATGAAAATGTTTCTTCAGTGGTTTTGTACTTAAGCATTTGTTGTGGTAGTAATCAATCCTCTCTCTGTCTTTGTCAAAATCACAATAGATACCATGGTTTCATCAAGGTTTCCTTCAAGATTTCTCTTCCTACAGTTATTAAACATTAATTTGTGCATCTTCTTCAAGTCTTGTTTATTTAAAAAGGAACTGTATTCCCAATGAAGTCAGGAGTAAGTATATATGTATACATATATTTACATACTGTTTATATATCTGACATCCAGTTAAACTTTATGATGCTAAAACCTAGAATCCATGACTGAACTAAGGGGGGGAAAAAGACACATTTTAAAATGTATTGTTTTGAAAACAAAGAACTCCTTTTTGATTAAGCTGCAATAACTTACAAAACCTAAGTGTGTTGGACCCAGGAGGTGAGCAACCTGCCATTTTCTCGTACCCTGCCATTCAGCTATTAAGCTGTATACAAATATGCAGCTGCCAAGTGTCAAATCATTGATTTTCCTCCCTACCAAGCAACAGATGCTCTGCTCACTCTTCAGAAATCTTGCTCCCCAGATGACTTTTGGAGTCAAAAGACTTATTACTGATGAAATAAAGCCTTAGATTACTCCAAGAAAAAAAAATAATAAAAAAATTAGTAGACATGTACAAATGAAACACAGAGAAGAGGGCTGGGTGTAAATATGGAACTTATCTAGGGTCCTATCACCAGAAAAAATATCAGTTTTCTAATGTTCCCCTTATTATCCAAAACATTTCATTGTCTGCTTTTAGAATAATGACATTTTTTAGATAGTGAAAAAGCTTTACCTTTTTAATAGTGTCTGGTAAAAACACTATTAAAAGGTAATTATTTTTTGCTATGTCTCATTTTTTACAGCCTTTCTGTAAAAATTCAGAATTAATTATACTTAAATGAGTAGGATCATCCTAGATTTTCTGGAGCTTCTTAGGACAGTTTGGTTTATGCCTTAACTTAACAACTTCCCTAATCAATATGAAAAGCCTTTTCTTCAGACGTTGGAAAAAACAATATTTAACTGACAGCCATTTTTTCTGCAGTGGAACTTATCAGAAAACTCAAAAATTGAAAAATTAGAAAACTCAGAAAAAAGAAAAATTAAGAATGTACTTCTATATTATTAAATAGATAGACAGAACTCCACTCTTTTATCAAAACTTTCCAGGACCTAAATGCTTAAAGCAGTACTAAGACTGAGGCAGATGGAACAGGGAGTATAAATCTCTAGATTGCTCTGTAAAATTGTTTATTATTCTTTGAATAAGAATTGGCCACAAAAGTGTTTTCAGACTTCAAATCAATACAATACGCATTCTGAAAATAAGGGAAGACTAAAAAATGAAAAAGGTCACATATCCACACCAAACTTTTATGTTCACCAAGGGTAAAGAAAGTGAAGATATTAAGCAGAAATCTCTATATCCTCATTATATGCTATGTGATGTGATTACTTCTTCCAGCATCTGCAGACTCTTTATTTTTGACCTAAGGTTGTTTCCTGACATGTTGAGTGAAAACTACTAAACTCATTCTGGGAGTCAAAGAGTTATACTTTTATGAAGGTGAATTCTACGTAGAGTACCAGATGCAAATAATGTTTCTAACTTCTGTCCAGTCAGATTTTGTTCTAAACTTCACCCGAGAGTCAAATGTTCTTGTTTATCAAAAAAATAACTGAGAGTTAGAGCCTCTCAGTGTCACAAAACTGTCTGAAGACACAAAGCACATCATATGAAAAAATTCAGGCAGGATTTGGTAAGGCAGCTAAACCTGAGCTCCTGAAATTCAACAGATCTACTGTCAATAGAAAAACCTTCTTGGAAACTCATTAAGATATTTATGTTTAAGTTAATCTGGTATCAGCCTGAGTACAACCACAGTATTAGCTTCATTCCCTTTGTTCTGTCCTTCACATTTCTTACAATATTCATCAAAAATTACTTGGTAATTAGTTCTACATCTCAAAAGCATATGCCCGTGTACCAGCATACATGAAGCCATTCTAAGAGAAAAAAAAAAAAACAAACCAACAACAAACCTCCAAATATAGATCCAAAAATATCTGTTAGCTGGTTCTGGTAACAAGATGGGTTATGAAAACATCTTTAAAAAAAACCCCAAAACAAAACAAAAAACTTTAGTTGAGAAACCTGTTAAATGCAGTTAGACTGCTAACTTAGACAAGCCATGGAGGGTAAGAATAGCTCTCTGCTTTCTACTCTCGCTAATCAAACAGCATTGAGTATACAGTTTTTAAAGGGCTAGGGGTGAGAGATATCTATTATCATTCTTATAAAATAGGACAAGGCTGTTATTGTATTTCTTCTCTGGAATTTGGAGACATAATTCCATTTCCATCTCCAGAAGTGTTGGCTTTCATTCCTTATTTCCCTCTTACAAATTGGCACTTGCAGTCAGTTTAAATTCAGTGAGCAGCTATAAATGTCAGTAAATGTTTGAAATCTTCCCTTATTTTGCATCATTGATAAAAGCAAGCAAAGTTTAATGGGAAAAATGTTGCCTTCTTTGCTCAGTGTTTCTCAAAAAAAAATTAAAAATTAAAGTCTGCTGTAAGTTAAGTGAAAGGTTGCAGTCCTCTATATAACCTCTCCAAATATAAAACTATAATTACTTTAGTGATATCATGAAATAAATACACTCAAAGAGATTTCATTAGATACAGACTTTCTTTGCCTTTAGTCCAGTCAAGCTTCTACAATTTTTCTTCAAGGGCAAACTGTAGGATGTTCGATCTGAAGCAAACCCACAACATTTCTTTTGGCTAAATCTTTATTTTCCAAAGCTATGTGAGCACCAGGAGCTAAATCACAGGTTCCATGTCCGTTTATGAGTCTGGTTTAAGATCAGATGCTATCCCCCTAATGTATATCTTCAGGAAGTTAACTAGAATTAGGTAGTTACTTAGATTAGATGGTATCTCATGGTATTAAAAAAACCCCAAACAAACCAGTTTTAAATTAAGCATCTGTAAGTCTAGTTAATACTCAGAGTTACCAGAGGCTCAGTAAGATAAGATAAATTAGGGCTATTATGTAAACATAATCTAAGAACACAATGCATAGCATCAACTAAAGTTATTACAATTTCTATAAAATTTCAGTGTTAATATTCTGTTAATTAAATTACCTCATGCTTTATAACCTTGCTGTTCTACTAAAAATATATTCTTTGCCAACAAAAAGTTATTAAACAGGACTGCTTAGAAGAACTACCTGAAAATAATGCAGACCCCCATGAAAGCCTATTGAGATATTCTTTCTCACACTGTTGTTAATAAAAACTTATAGAGGCTCCAGAAGTAAGCAGTAATATGAAGAAGCTCATCTGTAATACATAAATATGTAGAAGCTCAATGTTCGGGCATGACATAGATTCACATTTTCATTATATTCCTTAAGTATTATGGGCATGGAGACAACTAAAAAGGATTTTTTAGTATTTTAATTCTTTTAAGAAAGAGAGTTTCTGAAACTTTAGTGAATAACATAGAATCATAGAACCATAGAATGGTAAGGTTGGAAGGGACCTCAAGGATCATCTAGTTCCAAACCCCTGCCATAGGCAGGGACACCTCCCACTAGTACAGGTTACTCAAGGCCTCATCCAATCTGGCCTTGAACACATCCAGGGAGGGAGCATCCACAACCTCCCTGGGTAACCTGTTCCAGTGCCTCACCACCCTTACTGTAAAGAACTTCCTCCTAACATCTAGTCTAAATCTCCCCTCTGCCAGTTTAAACCCATTGCCCCTTGTCCTGTCATTGCAGGACCTTGTAAATAATCCTTCCCCAGCCTTCCTGTAGGCCCCTTTCAGATACTGGAAGGCTACTATCAGGTCCCCTCGAAGCCTTCTCTTCTCCAGGCTGAAGAGCCCCAACTCTCTCAGCCTGTCCTCATAGGAGAGCTGCTCCAGCCCTCTGATCATCTTTGTGGCCCGCCTGTATCCCTGTAATATATCTCTATTTCAGGCTAAAAGTACTGATCTGAGCTTACTTGTTAACTTGATTTTTAAATGCTTTTAAAATGGTATAATTAAATTGCAGTAAGATAGGAGTGAAATGCTACAAACACCACATAGATCTTTTTCTTTCATAAACCAAGTTTCCTTACATAGGTAAGAACAATTTCATCCAATAAACGCTATCAAACAAAACCTTTTTTCAACTGTGTCTGCTTAGTGACATAAAGCAATCACAGCTTATTTCCTAGTATTAAGAAGAGTCAGAATGTATACTTTACAAAAGTACTGCCAACAGTGAAAAATAAGTTCAGCAATAGTATTTTTTCTGTTACTCATTTAAAGTGTAATGATTGGCAATAGATTCCATTTATAAATGTAATCATGTGAAATGTGTGTTCATTTTGTAATTAAATTTGAAATAACAGCATAATCCCAGGGGTGTAACATAGCATAATGTTATCACTATTACAGTGAAATTATACTGTTGATATTTTCATCTAGGATACGTTTCAGTGCACTATTGAAATTTACATTTATTAAAGTACTTACTAAAGGACAAATTTGAAACAATAAAACACTTCTAATCTCATTTTGCAGAAATAAAAAGGCCAGTAAAAATTTGTTAGTATTAGCAGGATGACTGCCTATGACTTCAGCTATCTCTTCTTCTCAATCAGGATAAAATTGATTGATTATGAGAAAACAAAGAAGACAAGCAAAGTTTTATAGATTGCCAGAACAAACTATTTCCCAACACATTGGTTTTTTCACTTTTTTTCCTTTACTCAAAGGCTGAAGAAAAATATTACACATGCAACCCCCCCCAAACAAAACCCACATAAAAGTCAGTTCACCAGTGGAAGAGAAAATACTCAGATTAAATGCTTACTATTTGTCCTCATTATTTCGAACTATTTCAGGTCTTCAGTGACATTGATAATTCTGTATATAAAGTTAGCAGAACAAGTTACAAAAGTTGAAAACTGTTTAATAGAATAAACTTTGTCACTTAATTCCATGTTAAACTATTTCAGAAGAACTTGATTATATCAATACAGGTAAGTTTACTTCCTTTTTGAGGTACTCTGTTAGAAATCACCAATGTAAATATTTTTCATCAAAAAGTTCTAAGTTTGAGCAATGGTGTTATGATAGTGTATTTGCTTTAAGTCTGGTAAGATCATGGAGCAGATCCTCCTGGAGGCACTACTGAGACAGGACAATAGAGAAGCGGTAAATGGATACAATCAGTATGGCTTCACCAAGGGCAGACCTTACCTGACAAATTTGGTGGCTTTTTATGATGAAGTCACAGCAACAGTGGACAAGGGAAGGGCAACTGATGTCATCTACCTGGACCTGAGTAAGGCATTTGACTCTGTCCCACATGACATCCTGGTCACCAAACTGGAAAAACATGGACTTGATGGGTGGGGCACTGCTGGATAAGGAATTGGCTGGATGGTCGAACCCAGAGAGTGGCGATCAACGGCACAATGTCCACCTGGAGACCAGTGACAAGTGGTGTCCCTCAGGGGTCAGTGCTGGGACCAGTGCTGTTTAACATCTTTGTCAGTGACATGGACAGAGGAATGGAGTGCACCCTCAGCAAGTTTGCAGATGACACCAAGCTGTGTGGCACAGTCGACTTGCTAGAGGGCAGGGATGCCATCCAGAGGGACCTGGACAGGCTGGAGAGGTGGGCCCAGGCCAACCTCATGAAATTCAATAAGGCCAAGTGTAAGGTCCTGCACCTGGGTAGGCACAATCCCAAGCACAAATACAGGCTGGGTGGTGAATGGCTGGAGAGCAGCCCTGAGGAAAAGGACCTTGGAGTCTGGGTTGATGAAAAGCTCAACATGAGTCTGCAGTGTGCACATGCAGCCCAGACAGCCAACCGAGTCCTAGGCTGCATCAAGAGAAGCGTGGCCAGCAGAGCAAGGGAGGTGATTCTGCCCCTTTACTCTGATCTCATCAGTCCCCACCTGGAATACTGTGTGCAGTTCTGGAACCCTCAGCACAGGAAGGACATGGAAGTGTTGGAGCAGGTTCAGAGGAGGACCACAAAGACATCAGAGCTCTATGAGGACAGGGTACAAGCGTTGGGGTTCTTCAGCCTGCAGAAGAGAAGACTTTGAGGAGACCTGATAGTAGCCTTCCAGTATCTGAAGGGGGCCTACAGGAAGGCTGGAGAGGGATAATTTACAAGGTCTTGCAATGACAGGACAAGGGGCAATGGGTTTAAACTAGCAGAGGGGAGATTTAGACTAGATGTTAGGAGGAAGTTCTTTACAGTAAGGGTGGTGAGGCACTGGAACAGGTTGCCCAGGGAGGTTGTGGATGCTCCCTCCCTGGATGTGTTCAAGGCCAGATTGGATGAGGCCTTGAGTAACCTGTACTAGTGGGAGGTGTCCCTGCCTATGGCAGGAGGTTGGAACTAGATGATCCTTGAGGTCCCTTCCAACCTTACCATTCTATGATTCTATGTTACTTTTTTATATGATTGAAATCCATACTTTCATTTTAACATGATTTGAAAGCAGAGTTTTATGGAATTCAGAGCAACACATACAGAATATTTAATGTAGAAAACATTTTGTTTCCCATTCTTTGAATGATGTTACCAGGGGTCCACAAGTCTATGAGGGTTAAAATCTTTTTTTAAATTCTATTTAATTTCTGAGAGGTTTTACTTCTCTGCAGATTTAAAATTAATCCCAGTAAGGAATTTTTTAAAAATGCATAACCTTTAGTATGTGAAACAGATTAAACAACATTTGTAATTATAAGCATTGCTTCATCTTTAAATGGCATCAAGGGTGACTGTTTTATAGCCATATTAATATTGACGAAAAATGTCAAAGTATCTAAATGTCAAGACATTTTCTCTAACATGTTTTCGTTCTAATAATTAACTAACTGGTCAAATAATAGCCTTTAAATAGCAGAAAGACTGCTAATTTATCAGTATAGTCCCATTCACAGAATCGCAGAATTGCAGAACATTAGGGGTTGGGAGTGAGCTCGAAAGATCATCTAGTCCAAACCCTCTGCCAGGGGAGAATCAGCTAGAGGAAGTTCAGGTGGATTTTTAATTTCTCCAGAGATTCCACAGCCTGTTCCAGTGTTTTGCACCCTCACAGTGAAAAGGTTTTTCCTTATCTTCACATGGAACCTTGTACACTCCAGTTTGCACCCATTGTTTCTTGTTCTATCATTGAGCATCTCTGAGAAAAGCTTTTGTCCATCCTCCTGACACTCCTGTAATTCATCTCGATTGAATATTCCTAGTGTATAGAGGTGTTAAAAAAAGCTGAAAATATGTGTCCAACTATAACATGAGTGACTATTGATACTGTTGTCAAGCATAGATTGCACACATGCTTCAATCTGATTGCACAAAGGATTTGAATATTTACTTTAAAAAATTAAATGAAATATAATATTAGACTGTAAATGAAATTTAAAATAAAAGGAACTATTCATACTAGTCTCATTTCCTCCAACATAACATTACACTGAAGGGATATAAACCATTTTTTCCTGTGAACCATGAATAATTCTTGTAAAAAAATTCTAAGTGCTATCTGCCCACATTTTGCAATTAGACATGTAATTCCCTATTTATTATTAATTTGATGGGTAAAGTTGCTCAAATGTTCAGAGAAGTACAATATATCAGCTGAATGGATTCCTCCATCCATCACTTCCTGTCACAGAACCTAATCCCCTCAGCATTTTAAAGATCCTTTACATTAACATTTATGTTGACTTATTAAAGCCATCTACTCCAGCCTGCTCATTCTTTTTAAGTCATCATTATGGTGGAAGCATCGTGGTAATCTGCTCATTCACATTTCCACATGTTTTTGGTCCTATAATATTGCTTCAAGTGCAAAAATTAACAGGCTAATTAAGAAGTCTACAAAATTATTCACTGGATGCTAAAGGACTGAACATTCCAAAGTGCATACTGAAAATGACTGTTGTGTATCACTGCTTCTTTATAAGTGAACTTTCCATTTATTGATGTTAGAAATTCTTTTTAGCTCAAGGAAGATTTTATGGATATTACTATATAATTCTAATATTCAACTTTTTTTCCTCTTTTTGCTTTCTTTTCTTTTTCAAATTCTGAGGTACTGCCTGCTGTTGTCAGATGTCCCAGGTTGGGGACTATAGAGTAAAAAATCCTCTAGGGACTAGAAGATTATTATTCAATCCCATAATTCTTCTATGTCTTCATAAACTCAGGGCCAGGCCAGCTCGCTCTTCTTTCCTCCTCTTCCAGCCTTGTGTTGGTCAGGAGCTGCTTTATCGGGACAAACATGTAAGGAGCAGGCCTGGTTTGGGGTCTCCAGAAGCTGTGTTTAGGCCTCTTGGATTGCAGAGGTGTTGGGGGAGGAGGATTGGAGCACTGTGGATTATAGATTTAGTTTTGGGTTGGGGGAAAATTCAAGGGCGTTGCTATGGATATTGAATCTGCTTTGTGATTTCTGTCTGTATCTTTCTCTTAAGATATAATTCTGTTTACTCTCCAATTTAAGAGCTTCATTTCTGTGGGCTCTTTTTTTAAAACTGCTACATCAGACCTCTGAATACTATTACTTTCAAGATGAAGGAAAAGTCTGCCTTTTACATTCCCAAGGAAAGATCTGGTCACACTGTTTTTTGGTGGATTAAGATATTGTACTGTTTCCTACAGTATCTCAAAAGAAACTTAAAAATTGACATAATCAGATGAGTTCAGTCTATGAAGACTTGTCACAGAGACAGCCTGTGCTAGTTTGAGGCTAATTGGAACATTTTAATGGAGAAAAAAAAAATATTACAGGCTGTGAAAACAAAACAATGGCAATGTCTACTTCACTCATAGGCTTGCTGAGATGTGTAAAAACAAGGACACAAATATAAATAAGGTAGAGAGTCTCTCTGGGAGCTGGTGTGTCTTCTGGCTTTCTGCTGTGTAAGCCAACTAATCATTCTGCTTCTAACCCTCCTTGCCAATCCTCCAAACTCACCTTGCAAGTAAGGCAGACCCTGGGATAAGGTAGAGGGGTGGAAAGAAGGTGGAAAGGTGGTTGGGAGCTCCTCCTGGGAACTCTGATTTCTGGGAGGGGTACTGTGTTTCTGTATTACCCTTAACTTGTATATTTCTGTATATAGCTGTAAATATTCCTGTATATTGTGTATATATCTGCTTGTATAATGTGCTAAACTGTAAATATAGCTTCATTCCTTAACTTCTAGCCAGCTGAGTCTAGTCTGGATGATTTTCATAGTGTGGCGGGGCAGGTCACTCCCAAACCATAACACAGCCACAAACCAGGCAGCAATAGCTACCCAAAATGTGTATATATTCCAGTCAAAAATTACCCAGCAGTCTGATGGACAAAAGCAAAGTTTCTTTGTCAGACAGGAAAATTATAATACACAACGATTTCCTAATTTTCACCAACAGACATTTTTAGAAAGATGACTCAAAATGTACACGCACTCACAAAAGGGGAAACCTCCCTTTCAAGGATGAGCAAAAAGAAGATCACTTACAAAAGTTTGAGAGGGTGCTCGGGGTGGGATAAATAGATATGTAGGTAGGTAGGTAGGTAGGTAGGTAGGTAGATAGATAGATAGATAGATAGATAGATAGATAGATAGATAGATAGATAGATGGTTAATCAGCATTTACTCACCAAAAAGGAGGTGAGGTGTCATGGGATTGGTAAGGCACTTAGCAGTTAGTTGGAGGGAGTAATCTGGAAAGCAGTAACACATACCTCTGTATAAGTAGTAAGCCAGAGAATAAAAGGAAATTGCCTTCTGCTTTTCTAAAGAAACTTTGGGGGAATTAAGAACCCTCCAACATTTGCAAATAAGAGGTCTGATACCAAGGAACATGATAAAACTCAAATGTATACACAACTTTGTTTCTTTCTGCAGGAGTTATTTTAACTTCTGTGGTAAACAAAAGAGAAAAGGATTCCTTAAAAATCAGTGAAATTTAAGTAGACAGAGTCTCCTATTCTGATAATACAATCCTATTCTGTCTTCATTTTGACACAATCAAGTACATTTTGGGTAAAATGAAACCACAAACAAATAGATACATTTAAAGGACACATGAACTTGTTACCATGCATATGCTTACACAAAGTATTTGATTGATTAAGGCTCCCTAAGTATGCATACAAACTGTTAAGGTAAAGTGGGAGATCTAGACATTAACACTGTCCTGGATTAATGCAAGTATTTTTAAATACTTACCTTCCTAGTGAAGGTAAGAACATATAAGCACATATAATGAAACAGAATGTGTAATTAGTATGTAAGATCACTACTTTCTTAAAGGTGCATTTCATCTTTATATTTTATGGATGTGTAATAATAAAAGTGGAAATGGTTATCTAGAAAGAATTCATAAAATGCTGAGTACCTGTATTCCCCTAGAAAAAAATGTACTATTTTTCTCCTCACTACAAAACAAAGGTTTAAATTAGTTTTTAGGTTGTAGAAGTTGATTTTTCTCTGGTACATCAGTCTTACAAGAGAAAGAGGAACAAAATTAACATAATTTACAAATGTTAATGAATAATTTGTTAATCTTTCTTGTCAATGCACTGAAATAAAACAAAATCTTGAGGGATAAGAAGTTCATGCTTTGCTAGTTGTAGCATCTCTTAATTCTTCATTACAGTATAAAAAACAACATTTTTGATGCTTAACAGTTCTAGTCAACATAACAGATAAAGATTATTCCATCTGTGTTACTATTCATAGTACTTGTTCATTCATATTTGTAGATATATTCTGTAGAATTTCAAGCATTGCATGGCAGTGTTACTGTAAGATGCATGAATGTTCGTGAAGCTGCTAAGAGATTTGCCTCTCTGGTTCAGTATGTATATGAAAATAAAAAGTCAATTGTACCACATGTTAGATATTCAGTGAATGGAGACATTAGACATTGTATTTGGCATGGGTCTTCCACTGATCCATATTGTTGAGCTTTTCCTAGGGCAATTTAAAGAATCATATGATTAATGAAATTGGTACTTCAAATACAAACCCTTTGAAATTTCAGGGGCTCATATCTGAGTTTCAATTCTATATAGCCTTTTTACTGTTTCAATTTGATTATGACTGCTGTTCTTTCATAGTAGATTATATGTAGTTCATCTTTTGAGAAGACTCGTATTTCTCAAGAAGGTGTGATTTAGTGGCTAAATACATAACTTTATTGTTTACTTTATAATTTATTTAACATTTTATAGTTTTTATTTTAGCTTAGTTGTTAGAGTGGTTTTAGTTAATAAGATTTTTTTTTTTTTTTTTTTTTTTACACACAGTTCAATAGCCTACCTGCATTTGCAATGGGAAAGTTTATAATCTCTATGATATGATTGCTGTATGGGAATGAAAGTTAAACTGAAGAGATTTCACAAAAAGAATTCAAGCACAAACTTGGAAAGATACTTATTTTTTCTCTCTCAGAGATTGAGATCAGAATTTTAAATTATATATCACTATATGTTACTTTAAGATGTCTGTCCAAAGCGCTTGTAAACTACCAATTTAAATTATAGTACTTGCCCAGTTGAGGCCAGAACAATACTTATTTATCTAAAGATGAGGATTTTTAAAAAGAGCATACAGTCTACTGATAATCCTTTCAAGTTTCTTTGTTCTTCTCATGGATCATGACAACACACAAAGAATAATAAAACATTAGAGAAATGAAGATCATAAGAGATTTTCAAGGGAGAAACCATAAAGGAATTAAAGGAACATGTAGATTTTGGCATGGAAGTTAAGAAAAGGTAGGGACTATACCAGAGAAACATAGGGTCACCTGAATGGAAGTGAAGGTGTTAAAGAAAAGCAAAGCTACTGAAAAGGAAGTCTGGAAAGAATGTATTTGCTTATACTGTACCTAGACTACTCCTTTTATTTGTTCTTTTTCTTTAGCTACTTTGAGATTTGTTTAACTAAGAGTGAGCTGACCTAAATGAGTCTGTGTGGGAGCCAGCACACACATGACATTTGACAAGTACAATATTAAATAAATGTCAGTAATCCACACAGCATCAAGCAGTTCCTCAAAGACAAATTTAGAGTAATCCTTATGACTCAAAACTCCTTTGAAGGGTTCCAGGGCAACTAAAGAGCTAGGAGTTCACAATCTGCCCTATATTGTACATTGCCTAAAAAACCAGGCTGAAATGATTAGGGGAAAAAAAGAAAAAAAAATTCTAATTTACAGTATAGATCAGAGGCACAGGAATTAATATTTTCCTCTAGTTTTGTGTTCTGTGACTTTATACAAACCTGAAAAACTCCTACGTCACACTTTCATCTAGCACTATCTGTTAATCTACTATCACCACCCAGCAACCTTTAACATTATGTGAATAAAAGTTATGGCAAGACTTCCAAAATTAACAGTTGAATAGTTTCAAACCTAGAAGAATCATGCCTGTGCAATAATAGACAAGTCAGAACACAAATTGCAACGTTACTCCGGGGTTAATTCAGTGTTTTATTTTAAAATAATAAATAGTACTTTACAATTTAGTAGAAGCATCTCTAACTACTTCATCTACACTTTTGTTTTCAGACTATTGACATTTTTCCACGCATTTTCTGATGCCTCACAGTAAAGGAAGAAAATTCACTACAATATAAACCATTCTAAAATACATTTTTGAAGTTACCCAATTAAATTGTGATAAATTTCTGAAGAAAAAGACACAAACAGAAACCCACCTTCAGAGCTCAGTTTGTTCTCCAGCAGTGAGATAAGTCTTCGTATTATAGAGGTTATTACAGGGAGTTTGTTTAAATTATAATCCTGTTTCTTTACTATTTTTAAACTTATAAATTATTTATCATGATAGGAAATCAATAAATTTTTCATTTCCACTTCTAATTATCTCCGGTCCTGGTTATAATAAATTCCCTTTAAGATAGAAAACCTGGCAAATTATTTACATGAAATGTGCTGGCAAGGAAGTGATAAAAAAACCCAACAAACTGTTCTGTGAAAAAAACCAGTCATGCAGCCTGAGTCCATGATCCTGGGTGATTGAAACTGATTATTAAACTATCCAGAATGAGTCTAATCATGTGTTAAGTGGCAGCTGGACTGAATATATACATTTTCAATATGATCTTATATGTAACTATCATATTTGTTTGGAACAATCTAAACAATGAAGCAAAATGCTAACTAAAATATTTTACTTGCTTTATTTCTCCAATAATATTAACTGATAGCATACTTGGAAGTCATTGCAATTTTTTGTTTCCTTGTTTGAGAAGGAAAAATAATGAGTGCAGTAAAGAATTTTATCGTTTTGTGTTTGTTCACTTATGAATTTAGTATAATATTTTAAAATTTCTAGGTTTAAGTACAGAAATAACCATATTAAGGATAGAAGCATGTATGAAAAAAATATCTTGTGCTCTGTTTCTTTTATACTTCATCCTTCCAGATCCCATAATAGAGGGTTGCTGTATCCAGCTATGCCTAATAGTTTATTGATTGCTTTTGCTTCTGCCCCACTTTGAAGGACAGATGAGTGGTGTGATTTGCTAACAAGCACATTGCTCAAAACAGATAAAACAGCTGGATAAGCATATTGTGAAATTGTGCCAGGAGTTCTAATAACTTTATAGTGGTAGGAATGTGAGGAATATAGTGCCATACAGATGTTAGATATGCCAACCAGAAATGAGCACTGTTAGACTTGATGCTCACTAACCAAGAAAACATGGTCTGTAATATTTTGATTTGTGACAGGTTTGGCTACAGTGCTCATATTGTGGAGTTCAGTATATAGATGAGCACAAAGAAGGTTAGATCCAAGACAAAAGTTTTAGACTTTAGAACAGCAAACTTTAGCTCCCTCAGGGCTCAACTTGGAGGAATCCCATAGGAAGATTCCATGAAGAATAAAAGAGGCAGTAAGTGCTGGGAATTCTTCTAGAAGATTTTTCCTATGCATACAAAATCTGTACATCCCCTCTAAAAGCAAGGGAGGTAAACAGAGTAAGAGACCCCCTTGGCTAACTGTGAGATTCTAGGTCTACTCAGAACCAAAAAGGAAACATACAAAAGATGGAAAAGTGGATTGTTGCTGGTCAAAAATTACATGGATGTTTCCAGGGTGTGCAGAGATGCAGTTAGGAAAGCAACAGATCAATTGGTTATGCATATCCAAATCTTCAAGAAAGACTTCTTCAGTTATATTAAAAAGTAGAAACAGAAAGACAATACTGACCCACAATTAAACAGGAGAGGTGAACTAGTCATCAGCAACTCTGAAAAGGTAGAGACCAAAAGGTAGAGGTCCTCAATATCTTCTTCATCTCTATCCTTACCAGCACTGTCAGGCCCCAGGTCACAAGGACAAAAATCCAGACTGATACGGACATAGACTTGCCATCAGTGAAGGAAGAGTTGGGTGTGTCAGCTATTACAGGAGCTTCACTCATACAAATCAATGTGCCCAGACATCATTCAGCCAAAGGTGTTAGAGAAAGTGGTCACCGTGAGACTGCTTTCCATAATGTAGGAGAAATTGTGGTGGTCAGGAGATGTGCTAATGTCACCTTTATCTATGAAACAGGTTCCAAGGAAGATCCAGCCAAACTTGACTACATTAGATGAAGCCAGGGCTTTTGTTTTCCTTTCTCACAGTTGCTTCCCCCAGCACAGAAGGAGGGGGAGCAGGGGAACATGTCTGGGCAAGCCAGAGTGCTTAAACTCAATGGCTCCAGGTTCTGTGTCCTCTCTTTGTCCTCTTTCCTGCAGTTGCTTCTCCCCCTAGCAGAAGGGGAGAGAGCAGAAAAACATGTCTGGGCAAGTAAGGACAGGTATAAGCCTATTTTGGCCTATTTAGGCCTACCACAACACTGCCATAAGACATTCAGCTACTATAGCATGGTCATTATTTTCTTACTCTTTGAACTATAAATATCACTAATATGATACTGCCTTAATCAAGTAGAACAAGATTTGAGGTTTTACTCAAACATCTGTTCCACACTGCTTCCTTCCACAGAACCACGCAAAAGGAAATCTCACTTGCAGAAATGTTAACACAATTATTGTCTCTTGGAACAAATGAGAAATGATCATTTGAAATATCAGTTTGTGTGAGAAGATCACTTAATCACTATTTGGATTAAATAATTTCATAATTAGGAAGATGTTCTATGCAGAAAAAAATCTAAATCACTAATAAATGAGACATTTATAGAACCATAGAATTACAGAATAACTTTGGTTGGAAAAATACCATTAAGTCCAACCTACCACCCCCAAGTCACTACTAAACTACATCCCTCAGCACCACATCTATACATCTTTTACATAGTTGGAGGGATGGTAACTCCACAACTTCCCTGGGCATCCTGTTCCAATGCCTTACAACCCTTAACCCTTTTGATGATTTTTTTTTTTCCCCCTAGTATCCAACACAATCCTCCTCTGGCACAGGTTGCCTTCATTTCCTCTTGTCCATTTCTGCTTTTTACTTGGCAGAACAGACCAACTCCTTTCAGGTAGTTGTAGAGAGCAATAAGGTCTCACCTGAACCTCCTTTTCTCCAGGCTAAAGAACCTCAGTTCTCTTAGCCACTCCTTGGAAGACTTTTGTCCTAGACCTTTATACAGCTTTATACCCTTTTCTGTACCTATTCCAGAACATCAGTGTCCTTCTTGCAGGGAGGGGGCCAAAACTGAACAGAGTATTGGAGATGCAGCCTCACTTCCCTAATCTTGCTGACGACATCATTGTTCACACAAGTCAGGTTCCTATTTGGCTTCTTGGCCACCTGCTGGGAATGGTGCTGGCTCATATTCATCTGGCTGTCGATCAGAGTTTCAGTTCCTTTTCTCCCAGGCATCTTTCCAGTCACTCTTTTCCAAACATGTAGAACTGCATGAGATTGCTGTGACTCAAACACAGGACCTGGCATTTGGTCTTATGGAACTTCATTCTATTAGATTCAGCCCATCAACTTAGCCTACCCAGACTCCTGTGTAAAGCTTCCCTACTCTCAAGCAGATCAACATCCTGCTCATTTTACTGTCATCATCAGACTTACTGAGGGTGCACTCAATTTCCTTGTCCATATCATTGAACTAGCCCCAATATTGAGCCCTGGCAAACACCATTTGTGACTGGCTGCCAACTGGATTTGTCTCCATTGAGAACAAGCCTTTGAGTCTGGTCATCCAGATATTTTTTCTTTTTTTTCTCTAGTTCCCTCATTACATTTGTGTAGATCATACCCAGCCCCATAGATGTGTGTGTCTAAGTGGAGTAGCATGTCACTAGCTGTTTCACTTTGTACTGTGGGGGCTTGATTCTACTCTCTGTCCTTGTCTTGCAACTCAAAGTGTTGAATACCTAGAGAATTAGATTTACTATTAAAGGCTGAGGCAAAGAAGGTGTTAAATGCCTCAGATATTTCGTTACTATTGGATTACCATCCTCTGCATCCAAAAAAGAATGGAAATTCTCCTTATCCCTTCTTTTGTTGCCAATGCATTTACACAAACAGTTTTTATTGTGTTTTATGGCAGTAGCAGGATTAAATTGTAGTTGGGCTTAGATCCTTCTAATTATCTCTCTACATAACCTCACAACATTGTTGTAGTCCTCCTGAGCTTCCTGCACCATCCTCCGAAGATCATAAACTCTCCTTTTACTCCTGAGTTCCAGCCAAACTTCTCTGCTTAGTCTGGACAGTATTATTCCTCACCAATTCATTTTTCAACACATAAGGACAGCCTGCTCCTTTGTCTTTAGAATTCTCTTCTTGTAGAATGTGCTGCCTTCCTAGACTGCTTTGTCCTTCAGGTCTGTCTCCCAATGAATTCTGTCAGCCAGGCCACTCAATAGGCCAAAATTTGATGCCTGCAAGTCCAAGGTAGTAGTTTTGCTGACCTCTGCTCCATACTTTTTCAAGAATCCCAAACCACATCATTTCATGGTCGCTGCACCTAAGATGGCCTCCAACCATCATATCAGCTATCTCTGTTCACAAACGGGTCCAATGGGGCACCTTTTCTAGTTTGCCCAGTCACCAGCTGTGAGTAAACCTTCAGCAATCTTGTAGGCTCTTTCACAGAATCACAGAAACATTCAGGTTGGAAAAGACCCTCAGGATCACCAAATCCAAACGATAACCCTGCAAGATTCACCCTAAACAATATCCCTAAGCATCACATCCATAAGGCTATTAAACACATCCAGGGTTGATGTCTCAACCAGTCACTCTGCCCCAAGCCCATAGTGTTGCATGGGATTGTTGTGACCAAAATGCAGGCAATGTAACTTGACCTTGTTAAACCTCATATAGATGGCTTCAGACCACTGATCCAGCCTGTCTAGATCCCTCTGCAGAATCTTCCTACCTTCAAGCAGATCAGTGCTACTCAGCTTAATGTCACCTGCAGTCTTACGGAGGGTGCATTCAATCCCCTCATCCAGATCATAGATAAATATATTAAACAAGACTGGCCTCAAAATAGAGCCCTGAGGAATACTGCTTGGGACTGGCCACCATATGGATTCAGCTCCATTCACAACAACTCTCTGGACTCAGCCATCTAGGCAGTTTTTAACCTACTGAAGAGTACACTTGTCTAAATCATGAGCCACCAGTTTCTCTAGCAGAGTGCTGTGGGAGACAGTGTCAAAGGCTTTACAGAAGTCCAGGTAGATAACACCCACAGCCTTTCCCTCATCCACTAGGCAGGTCATCAGGCCACAGAAGCAGATCAGCTTGGTCAGGCAGGACCAGCCTTGGATGAATCCATGCTGGCTGAGCCTGATCCCCTGGTTGTCCTACACATGCTGCGAGTGTACTCAGGATATAGTACTCTAAAACCTCTTCTGGTAGTGAGGGCAGGTTTACAGGTCTGTAGTTCCCTGGATCCTCCTTCCAGTACTTCTTGTAGATGGGCATTGCACTAACAAGCCTCCCGCTGTCTGTGATCTACCCTGTAAACCAGAACTGCTGATAGATGACAAAGAGTGCTTTGGCAAGCTCTTCTGCCACCTTCTTCAGCACTCTTCGGTGGATCTCATCTGGCCCCATAGACTTGTGAATGTCCAGATGACATTCCATGTTGTTAACTGCTTCTTTCTGTATTATGTGGAGTTTATTCTGTTTTCTTTCTTCTAGCTCAGGGGGGCTGAATACCCTAATGATAAATTTTCTGACTATTAGAGAATGAGGCAAAGAAGGCATTAAGTACCTCAGCTTTCTCCTCATCCCTGGTGGCAATATTTTCCCCAAAACAGGGAGACTTACTAATTGTTTTTGTTACAGTTAGAAAGTTTCCCAGTAGTTAAAAGAGATTGTCCTCTAGATTTCTAGACATAAATAATGGTGAGGCCTTGAGCTGGCTAGAGTGAAGAAAATAAAATGCAGCTGCAGAGAACAAAGGGGCTAAAGCCTTAAAGATTCACACACTGAGAAGTTGGCCAGAACATCAACAAGAGACTGTAATAGTCTTGGAAGGTCAGAAACTGACAGCACAGAATTAGAAGTGAAAAAAAAAAAATGTCTATTTAAATTATTTCACACATATGCAAACAATTTCCCAGAAAATTAATGAATATGTGTTACTGTAAGTGTATATAAAGCATATGGAGACCATCATTGTTTATGTGAACAGGGATAGCTACCCCTTTACATCCAGCATTGTTAGTAAAGACAATGCCTGGTTTAGTAGCTATCAACTACTAGGTTTTGATTGATGTTCCTTTGTCATCCCTATCACCTGTGCATCCAGTAAAGGGTGGAGATTCTCCTTGGTTCTTTTAGTTGCTAAAGTATTTGCAAAAAATCTTTTTATTACTTCTTATAACAGTGGTCAGATTGAGTTCTAGCTGGACTTTTACCTTCCTGGTATTCTCTCTGCATAACATAACTAGATCCCTGTGCTCTTCTTGGGTTGCTTCATCTCGAAGCTTGTAAAGGGTTACCCCTTCTGATGGGGGGGAGTGGTCAGAACTTGACCCCAGGTCTGTTTCACCTGAGGTGTGTAGTGTTTAGCCCACTCCCACTACCTGTCTGGGCCCCCTATATGAACAGAGGAACTTCTTGTTTCTCTTTCTCCTGGCCTGCCTGCCTGATAGCACCACCCTGTTCCTGCTGCTCCTGTCTTACCATGTGGCCATTTTCTACCACGCAATGGACATCCCTTCCTGAATCTACCTCCACCCATTTTCATCGATCTGGTTGTATACATACTTTGTATCTTGTTTTCCCTTCCCTATACCTATTTGTAACTCCCCTACCTTAAATACCTTTCATTTATTGTTAAAGTTTTTTTCTTTTAACTTCCAAATCGAAGCAAGAATGTTCTTGGGATGCTCTACCCCTTCTCTCTCTACATCTAATTAATTTCTTTCCAGAAAAAGGGGGAGAGTGGAGAGGCCTTCCTATTATTATTGTATTGGTTTTTGTTAGCTGTATTTTGAGTCCTGGGAAACTTAAACTTGAAACAATACAGAACTCCTCAAGGAATTTTATTCACATGGGGAGACATGTTCAGCCTTTTTGATAAGGATCATTTTTATTCTTTCAGGATATCTATTCTGCTTTCCTAGTTACTTTTACAAACCACATTTGTATATTTTTTAATGTATTCATTTTATTTTTATTTGTATGTTTGAGACAATATAAGTTTTGTAAATGAAAATAGATTCTTTTGAAAGGAAGCCTTAGGATCTTAGCATTATATATGTCTCTGTATAAGTTTATGTTTGTATTTAGAAGTTTTCTGTTTTATGATGACCTTATTTAACATTATAATTAAAATGATTTGGGCAAAATTTTGAATAAATTAATACTTTAATAATGTTGATTCAGTGACTCTCATTTGAACACTCAGTGACTTCTAACCTTGCATTTCAGATGTTTAGGCCCTGTGGTATCAATATGTAAAAAACTATAAAGGTAAAAGGTTCAGAGCTGAAAAGAATATACCTTGAATTTAAATCGTAGAATCACAGAATGGTTTGGGTTGGAAGGTACCTCCTATCCAACACCCTTGCAGCAAGCAGGGATATCCTCCACTAGATCAGGTCATTCAGAGCCTTGTGAAGCCTGACTTCGAATATCTCCAGGAATGGGGACTCAACTACCTCCCTGAGCAACATGTTGCAATGTTCCACCACCTCCATGATAAAGATCTTGTTCCTAACATCCAATCTAAATCTACTCTTTTCTAATTTCAAAGCATTGCCCCTCATCCTGTCACTACACTACTTCATAAACAGTCCCTCCCCAACCTTGTCATAGGCCCCATTCAGGCACTGGAAACCGCCTTTTTTCTCCAGGCTAAACAACACACCTCCCTCAGCCTGTCCTCACAGGAGAGATGTTCCAGTCCCCTGACCTCTGGACCTGTGTCCTTCCTGTGTTGAGGCCTTCAGATCTGGACACAGTACTCTAGGTGAGGTCTTACCAGAGCAGAGCAGAACAGCAGAATCACCTCTCTTGATCCGCTGGACACATTTCTTTTGATGCAGCTCAGAATGCTATTTGTACTCTGGCAGGATTCTGCGCTTGATCTTGGTGTACCTCATGAGGTTCATCCGAACTCACATCTCCAGCTTGTCCAGGTCCTTCTAGATGACCTGGATGACATCTCTGGGTGGCATATCAACAGCATCATTCAGATTGGTGTCAGCTGCAAACTTGCTTGTGTTAGTTTGAGGCTAATTGGAATATTTTAATGAGATAAATTAGATCATTGGTTGTAAAAAAGAAAATAATGATGAAGTCTATGTCATTCACTAGTTTGAGAGGGATAAAAAGCCAAAAATTAAACAATTTGTCCCACTCTGATCTGTGATGCTGCATCTACTTGCTTTCTCCTCATTCCGCTCTAGTATCTCTCCACTTACCTTGGTTAACACAAACATTTTGCTGGTTGTTTTGTTTGTCTGTCTGGGAAAGTAGAGGGAGAAAGAAAGGGTAGCTTTAAGCCCTTCTGGGTAGTTTTCCTTGTTGGGGAGGGAGTTTATATTATTTCTAATTTGTATATAATTGTAAATACGTGGAAATATATTGCATATATATGCTTGTAAATTTTGCCTTGCTGTAAATATAGCTTCATCTTACTTTCGAACCATCTGAACTAGTTTGGTAAGTTTCAATAGNAGAAGTTCTTAACCAGTCACATTGCTATCAAATACCTACTTTTCATTTCCATCTTATGTGAAGTGCAAACTTTCTTAATGAAAATAGCTTAGAATGGGTTGCAGAATTCAGCTCTTTAGCTGTAGCATATCAAACTACTTCATATTAATCGGGTATCAGCAAAGTATGGAATGTCACAGAAATGCTTTCTCATTTTTTTTTGCTTCATCTCTTGCAAACAGTGTATATGACCTGTAAGCAGGCATCAAATACACAAATACATTAGTTGTTTCATGTTACACCAGGTTTCATGTTTGGGTTTGGCTTTTTTATCACTCCAAATTGAATTATGTCAGATTGCTCTCTAATGCATTCTAAGGTGAAACAGTGCAAAGAAATAGTTTCTAAAACCTAATATAAATGTGAGATTACTTCAGTTTCAATTTCAGACAGGAATATTAGAAAATTTATAAGGCAATCTTATATTCTGTCATATTTTATTGTAGTGGTTTGGCCCTGGCTGGCATCCAAATACACACTAAAGCCACTCTATCACTAGCCTTCCTCTATGGACAGGAGAGAGGGGAAAATATAACAAAAGCCAGGAATAAGGAGCAATTTAACAATAATAAGTGCAAGCAAAAGTTGTGCATGTAAAGCAAAAGTGAAGAGAGATGTTATTCTTTACTTCCCATCATCAGACAACAGTCAGTTTCTGGAAGCAAGTCTCTGTGTGTAATGGTTGCTCTAAAGGACTGAAACCATTGACAAATACCCCTCACTTCCTTCTTTCACTTAGTTCTTATATCTGAGCTGACGTCACATGGCATGGAATACCCCTTTGGCTTCACTGTATCCCTTCCTGAGTTCTTACCCACCACTTGGTGCACTCTTGGGTTGGGGAAATGTTGGAAAAGCACAGCCTGGATACTTTTTCAGCATTAGCCAAAACACTGTTGTGTTATCAGCTTCAGCCCTACAAAACACACACTTGGAAGATGATTTAAGGAGAATTAACTCCAGCTCAACCAACCCAAATACAGTTATTTGCTTAATCTGTTTGATACTTCTTTCTGATATAGATGCTGAAAGGCAGCATTTTTCAATAAGTATAAATTTATCCCACCATGTTGTTGTGTACTAATACCTCCACTAGTACCAAACAGAAAAACATAGCAGCAAAAAGATACTCAGTTACCATGAATCTTTCAATTTCTAAAACTTCTACTAAAATAATCAATAAAATGAAGTTCATTCTAAAACCCAATATCAGACAGGTAATTTAAAGGAAAAAAATTAATGAGTTTATATTGCATTTATCCATTTCATACTCAATTCAGCTGCTTGTTTTCACAGATATGTTCTACTTATTTTATAAGGACAACGGAGGAACACCAAGAACTTCCATCGGTACCGTTTTCTGTTTCAGACTGATACTTAGACAGGAAATTATCTTCTCATTAATTATTTCAGGGTTTATGACTTCATTGAAACAAGTAATTTAAAGTGTTTGAGAAGAGATTGTAATAGTCTCAGTTAGCAACTTGCATTCATTTGTTTTGAGTTGGATGTGGATCTGAAAAGTACAGTTAGTGTATTTTCTTGATAAGCCTCCAGGAAATGAGATTCTTCTCTGAAGCAGAAAAGACTATAAGTGAATGTATATGCATATTCTAACATCAAGTGAGTACAATGGTGTCTAATGACAAATCCTCTGTTGTTTTCCACTGCATGTGATATGCTTGCCTAATAACAAGTTTAGGTGTGCTAAGCAGAAGTCCATTTGCTTGTTTTTAACAGTCAAATGACCCAGTTCTTTGCTATTTTTCTTTTCCATTGATTGTTCAGTTAGTTCCCTTGGGAGTGACACAATATATAGGACTTCTATTAAGGGTTGCTGAATCATCAAAGGCATTCACATTTGTACATCAGGTGTAAGTAATAGCAAGACAAATTGCCTGGTGTATACTCAGCTGGACCTTTGTGACACTGCAGGCTAATTTTGCTTGTTTGCTTATATTCGTTTAATGCTGTGCTATAGCCTAGCCTGATACATTCTCGGAAACTTTTCTGTGCGTGTACTGTTCCAACACCACGTATAAAAAATGCCCTCATTCTGAGATTGTCATGAAGAAGATTAAAGAAAAAAAATCCCAATACCTCCAAAAACCAACATCCAGATATACATTTCTTTGTGTGAATAAAATGCCAAAAAAATAAAGAGATGGGGAGAATAGTATATTAGATTGCTGTATTTTCTACAGAAGGCTAATATCAATATCTCTTTATTGATTATGTGGAATATGTTTCTGGATTCTGGATCTGAACAGTATGCATTTTCTTTTTTGGTAGTAAGTCAACAATTCCTTGTAACGGTTTCGCATAAGGGCTAGCCTGCTTGCTCCCCCAACATAAAAGTGAGGGAAAGAGTAACACACACAACTCAGGATTGAGATAAAGATGTGAGAGTTTTATATAACATAAGACATTGTAAGCACAATGTGTAATTATCTTAGCATATAATCTAATTATTCTAATAACGCAATGGATGATTACCTTAGCTTAGTCTATTTGCAGAAGAAGTGCAGTGAAATACATTGGGGGGGGGGAGGGAACAGAACACAATATAAAATCAAAACCAATGCTACCCGAATCCCAGCCATTCCACCGACGTGCCTGTGGAAAAGAAAACAGAACCCAGAAACAGCGACTCTAACAGCAACTCTCCCATGTTGCAATCTGAACTTCAAGCCCCATAACACTTTCCTCAGTTAGCACTTCCACTCTTTGAAGCGGGTATGACTGCAGCATGGTATGAATAACAGCAGCAGATTCCACACAGTCCCCCACATTCCTATGAGAAATTTCAATTCAGACCTCTAACTGTTAAACCCAAGGTACTTTGAAACATTCCGTTATATTGTGGTTTTACACACAACAGAAAAAAAGAGGGCATAAACTACTCAAAAGATGTGAGTCAGATATAAATGGAAACTAAGTAGATAGTAGAAAAGAGCCTTTTAAAAATAAAAGTATTTATAAATTAATAAATGAATTTTTTTATTCTTTTGACTACATTAATAAGACAGTTCTCTTTTCTTTGTTTGTTTCTGACATGATGGAGTCTCAGTGGAAGGAAAAGACAGCAATCTCAAAGAGCTTCTTTCTTTCTCTTCCCCAGTACAGCAAACTGTGATTTCAATATAGTTTCTTGGCTCTCTATTACTATGAGTGTTACCTGTATGCAATCCTAATACAGCTGAGTACTTCAGAATTAGTTGCTTTTAGACTATCCATCTACTATGCAGTTGGTCAATGTGAAAGTAGGCCTGATTTCTTTTAACACCTTAGATTTACACCATCCTCTTTTTCAATGTTTAAACTCACCCTTTATAAATCTACTATTTATACTGTGAATAGGCCTTTTCAGTTGCTTGGGTAGTTTATTTTGTGGACATGGGAGTACGAGAGTAAATGTCAGTCTAATGGTTACACAGTTTAAACTGCATGAAGAAATTTTATGACTTTGAATCTACCTGAATGATAACACTATAAACTAGAATACAAAAGTCAAAACAAATTCATATGATGCAGACATTAAGAAGCAGTTTAGCTTCTGAAAAATAGTAACTGTATATAATGTTGCATTAGGCAAGAGTATTCAAAGAAAAAGACCAGAATCAATCAACAAACAGTGATTATATAGTACAATAAAGAAAATTAAATACAGAGAAAGGGATGTATTCTGACACTCTAAATGCCCTTTACTTTTTCTTCCAAAAACTGTTTTGTTCTTTTTTATGGCTTTCCTTAGGGGAAATGTGTCCTTGTTGCATATTCCTTTTTAAATGCCCTTTAAAATCATCATGACACCTGCAGCAGAACAACATGACTGGTTTATGCCCATGCAGATAGAACACTGGTGCTGTAAATCTAAGAGCTGCCAAACTGTCCCCACATACTATGCTGGAATTGCCTGTGATCCTATATTATTTGTCTTTAAACATTTTACGCTTCTGACATAAATCCAATATTGCTTGCTTGGCTGGATGATGGTTTCAGATTCCAAGGTCATTTGCTGGAAGTAGTAGTTCATGAACCCTGTACAAAAACGATTTCTAGCTCTGTTTCTGGTTATATGCTATTGTATTGAGAAGAGGGGGAAAAAAATAAATAAAAAAATAAATAAAAAAGGGAAAAAACAAACCCAGGACTTTCTCAAACATAATCTGAAGATTCTGATGTGACTGTGGAAAATGTCAACAAATGAATGAAATGGAAACAGTTAGGTAATCCTGAATTCTTATTCCCACTGATAAAGTGGTTCCCTTTTTCAACTTCTGCGATTGTGAAAAAGCCTAATGGTCAATAAGTGACTGTTTAGCCTTCTATATAGGATCCAAAAAATCGACCTGCTTCAAATGCCAGTTTTTATTGATGTTAGACTAGGTTATGTTTTAATTAACCACTAACATCCAATCCTCTCCTACTCTGAATATTAAATAAATAATGTGTTTGATCTTATAAGACTCCAGCCACTGGAAAACAGTTCTTTGACAGTGAATGCACCTGCATATCAACCTTGACCTACTTTCCCATTTTCAAAACACTCTTGATAATGGAATTGCAGAATGGTTGATTTTGGAAGGGATCTCTAGAGGGCATCTTGTCCAACCACCTGCTCAGACAGACATTCTAAATTCCTGTACCCAGGACCATGTGTGGTGGAAGGTCCAAAATTACACTCAAAATACATATCTAGGACACGTCCTAGACTTGTTTGCCTTATGTGCAAGGTGAGTTTGGAGGATTGGCAAGGGGGGTTAGAAGTAGAGTGGTTAGTTAGATTATCCAGCAGAGAGGAGAGGACCCACTGGCTCCCAGAGAGAGACCGAGAGACTGTCTTATCTGTTTTGTGTTCTTATTCTTATACATCTCAGCAAGCCTATAAGTGAAGTAGACATCACCATTGTTTTCTTTTCACAGCCTATAATCTAATTTTCTCCATAAAAATATTCAAATTAACCTCAAAACTGCACAACATCTAATAAATAATATTTAATATTTTTCATATTTGCCTCGTTATATTTCATATTTCATTTATATTTAGTTGCAAAACCACATCACCATGTCTAAATACTCTGAATATCTTCAAGGATGGAGAGTCTACAATCTCTCTGGGCAACCTGTAAGAGGACTTAGTCACCCTCACAGTAAAGTGTTTCCTGATGTTCAAAGAGAAATGTCTGTTTTTTCAGTTTGTGCCCGTTGCCTATTGTGTTGTTGGGAACCACTCAAAAGAGCCTGACCATTTTCTATGCATCCTTACATCAGGCATTTATATACATTTCTGAGATACTTCCTGAGGCTTCTTTTTTCTAGACTGAACTATTAAAGTATTCTCAGCATTTCCTCATAGAAGAAATACTCAGTCCCTTCATCACTTTTGTGGCAATTTGCTGGGATCTCTCTCTAGTATGTCCATGCCTCTTCCATACTGAGGAGCCCTGAACTGGACAAAGCACTCCAAGTATGACCTCACCAGAGCAGAGTACATGTCCACCTTCAAATTTTTTTGTAATCTTTGCCTAGTGCAGCCTAGGATATTGATATAGCCTTCTTTGTGCACAGTGCTAGCTCCTGATCAGCTTTCTATCCACCAGGCCTCCAAATGTCTTTGTACAGATCTGTTTTCTGGTTATTTGATTCCTAGCATATACCCATGCATGAGGTTGTTCTTTTCTGGATGCAGAATCTTGCACTTTCCCATGATGAAATTTGTTAACTTCCTGTTAGTCCATTTCTTCGGGATGCTAAGGTTTCTCTGGGTGGCAATACATCCTGACCATGTATCAAGTATTCTTCACCCGTTTTGTGTCATCAGAAAACTTGCTGAGGGTGCACTTTCACCTGTGATCTAGCTCACTATTAGAATAAAACTGGACTCAATTTTAACTCTTGGAGTACATCACTTGTTACTGGTCTCAAACTAGACTTCTTGCTGCTGATTACTACCCTTTAGGCCCCGCTCATCAACCGGTTTTTAGTCCACCTCACTCTCTGCTCATCCAGCTGCTGTTTCATCAACTTCTCCACGGAGATCTCATGGAAGGCTATTAAACACCTTATGGAAGTCAAGGTGGGCAGTATTCACTGCTTTCCCCTTAGTTATCAAGGTCATTTCATGATAGAAGCTTATCAGCTTGGTATGTGTATTAAGTGTATAAAGCAAGGGTTTGGTAGCCAGGGCAGCCTCTTTGAGAAAGGTTAGAGGTTGTCCTTTGCCTGAAACTGTCAGTTCATTTCTAATGGACTGAAAGATTCATTG
>VWZE01012523.1:463092-503100 GCA_013396675.1 Eubucco bourcierii | reverse complement strand
AAGTACTCTTCAGAAACTAATTTTTTTTTTATTACAGAACTTAATTTGACTTTTTAAATCATTAACTGTGAAATTAGTGTTTTTTTATTAATCTGCTATCTTGATTAACTTTTCTTTTGAGAGCCAGTAAAGCCCCACTTAAAGCAACTCATTTAAATTACGTATTAAAATATATTTCTGATAATAAAGTGAATGTAGGAAAAAATGCCCTCATGGATACCTTCAATTCACTTCAACTTGCATCAGATGAGCAGTTACTTTGGCTGCCCAGTACGATGTAATATTGCCATCATGGTGGTGTCTTGGATCTTTAGTTAGAATGACAGTGCAGTTGGCTGAATATTGTAAAAAAACTTAGATTAAAAAGGGTTTAGAAAGCTTTTGTGTTTTAGAAATTAAACAAAAGTCTAAGACTGGTGGCTTCGTAATGCAACACTTTTTGGTTTTTTTGGTTTTTTTTTGCTTAGACGCTACAGTTTGTAATCATATAAAACCCTACTGTCACTTTCAAATGGGTACTTTGCTGAGTTTAAAACATTTTAATCCCTCAGGCTGAATCAACTTTTCATTTCTGGTGAGTACTCAGCCTCTAAGAGAATTTTGTTGTAGAAATTCATTAGACTTTAAGTGTACTATGATTTTGCAGTATTAGAATAATATCAGGAAAAGTGTGAGTACTTTGAATGGTTTCTCAGCAGGTCAAAAGAGGCTGACTAAGTATGGGAATTTTCATTCTTTTCCTATGTCTCACATCACACAAACACACATTACAATTACATTAGAAGAATGTTCCCTTCCGGTATATTTGCAATAGAAAGAGAAACTACAAACTTTAATGAGTATGAGCAGTCAGGAAGCTTCAACATTTTTCAAATAATTAATTAGAAATATTTTTCTTCAGGGTTCAGGTCACAGCAAACCATCACCATTATGTGTCACCAAAGAATTGCAAGGACAGGCTATAATTGTTGAAGGCAGAAGGCAAAGCCTGGCTAACAGTTTATTTGAAATGCCTCAAGGCAATTGCTGGTATTTTTCAGGGAGCAATGCAAGGTAAATGATGATCCATAAATTATAAATTAAAAAGATATTTTTGAAAAGTTGCTAGTGAAGTTCTGCCCCTAATGGATTAAATGGGATTTGATTTTACAGGTTTTTTGTGACTTCTCTCTGTGCCCCTCCCTGCCCTACCTTGGGGTTTTTCCACAACAAACAAATTACATCTTCAGGTAATTTCAACCAACCCCACTTTGGGTTCGTTTAGAGAATTTTAGGAAGAAAATCAACAATCAAACTCATAATGAAAAGATAAACTTTATCTTTACCAGTGGAGGTAAATACTTCATAATACATATCAGCCAATAATCATGATGAAGTAGTAGTTTTGTCTGCTGCTTGGGGCCTGGCCATATAGATCCAGTTGATACCAGAAGAGAAAGACCCACACTTAAAACCCTGCCTTCATTGTTTGTACATTCTGCATTCTTCAGTCATAACAAAAAGATCAATATGTACTTCACGTTTTACTTTCTGCCTGCTATTCACACAGATTTTCTCCAAGGTTCTATATTGTATACTCTGCTATTGCTTGTTTTCTATTAACACACAGACAATAAAAATGCATACCGTGATACTGGACATATAGAAAAAGCACAAGCACTGAGTGGGAGTTCAAAGTGTTGGGGTTTTTTGCCTTACAAGAAGAAATGGATGATGAAAGATATGATCTGTAAACACTCACAAGACTGAATAAAAAGGAATTCTCATTAGGTTTCAGTGCTGGATTTTGATAGTTCTTTCAACTTCTTCATTAAATCAGTGAATGCATTTCATTAAGTACTTTCAGTTTCTGGTGTTTGCTGGTGCTATCAAATGGAAACCCAGGCCCAAATAGTTCTCCTGTCATGTCTGGGGACAGAGAGTAGTCTCCACTGAAGTTACAAAAACTTCAGTACACAAACTAAGAATTGCCTTTATTGTAAGATATATTAAACACAGAGACATCCATCTCTGGGGTTTTGGCATCTAATTCTGATCTCTTGGGATTCAGAGGCTGAGTACATCAACCTTTAAGAAATGAAGCAAAACTGACTTTTAAGAAGGAAAAGGTCTGCTGTACAATTCCTTTTGTTAAGTGCCTGGCAGCTGTATCATTTAAATGGTAGGCTGGAAATTTGATACCAGTTTCAGTCTCGTCCTCAGTTTCCATTTTTTTTTTCCTGGTTCAAGCACATGTAAAAAGCTAAAAGCTGAAATATCCTTCACTTTAAACTTTTTCATGGAAATACTTTTTGGCTGTGAATACTATAATGAGTAGGTTACTGTATAAGGTAAACAGCACATATGGTGATAGCTTTTCTTTAAAGGGCAACCATAATCCATTTCATGAAGGATATAATGACATCAGTGTACTAAAGAAGTTCTGAAAATGACTGTCACAATCAGTCTTCCTCAAGTCTTTCAGAAAGTGTCTTCTAATTATCAGACTCACTCTGTACTTGATACTACACTTGGCTTTTGTAGAACTTATGAATACTTCCCGAAGCAGAAAACAGATCTCCTACCCTCTGGCATGTATACACAGCCCATTTCTTCTCTTTGTCATTTTATACCTTGACACCTAGGAAATAGAAAAAAGATTTAAACCCTGTCAACTGCAAGAAAAAATCAAACATGGATCATCCACATCTTGGCCAAATGCCCTAAATATGAGGTTAATACTGAAAACGGAGGGTGAAACAATCATTACTGTTTCCCTTCTGGAAGAATAAATTTATTTTCCATATGTTCACATTTTTTATGCTATTATGGATGAAGAATTCAGATTGTTGTCTTTAGAAATAGAAGACTGAGAACTGGTAGGGATGTTGCTATTTAGACCTCTCTTGTCTAGATTGCATTTAATTTCTTTTTCAGGCTGCAGGTGTTTAAATCAACATATCTGCCAGCTGCTATCCAGACTAGAGAGAGGTTTAGCGAGACATGTCTGTGTGTTTAAATTGATTGTGGAAGTCTCTGTTATTCAGTAGACCAAAGTATAACTTCCATCCAAATTCCATTTCAGGTCCTTGTTTCTATGTAGTGTGTCAGGGTCTGGTATCTAGTTACTCTTCCCAATGTTAACAAGCCACATATTAGAACTTCAGTAAGTTTTGTAAACCATTGTCCAATATCTTAGTAAAATAGTGAGAACTACTATTTCAGTTATGATATTATTTGACCAAAAAATTGTTAAAAATTAATAGAAAGGTGATACATTTTTATTTCCAGCATTAATGTGCATCTTGATCAGCAAAACCTAATGCATGCAATCTCTTGGGATAGATAGGAACTCCCTACAGTGTTTTCTACCAAGAAAGATATTAGAAGGTTTTGCTTCTTTGTTTTAAAATTCTGGTATGGAACAGGCCCGCTGAGCTCAATAATTACTTTATGTTAACTTGAAAAAATAAAGAAAAGGGATACAAGTTTTAGGTCATTGTCCTGAAGAACACTCTTGAGGCTACTTAAGCTGATGATTTGCAAGTGGCAGGAACTCGATTTCAGGTCCCTGGAAAACAACTCAATAGGTTCGCTGCTTGTTTAGAAAACATTGTAAGCTTTGGCCCTTCTCACTGGAATGCTGAGATCTTTGATTTATGTGCACTATTCTTGCTATCCTTATGACAGTTCTTGATAAAATTCAAAACACCAGACTTGCCAATGCAGAAACCTTGCTTTGAGAAGAGTGATGCTGAACTACCCTTCTGATAGCAATCTTCCAGAAATGGCATCAGAATACATTTGTATTTATGTGAAAAGCTGCAGAGGTAGAGCTGAATGTACTCTTCAGGAAAGAAAACTAAAACAACAACAGAACCCCAGAAAATCTTTAAGAGATGGAAACAGACATACACTGGAGAGTCCTGAAATATAAATAATCTTCCATGGCTGGCAATTCTGTATCTGACAATGAGATGCTTTGCTGAAGGTCGTTGCTCATGAAGAATTTAAAATCACCATATTTACCTGTTACTGCCTGAAATATAGTATGAGGAAGAAGGTAGTGCGGAAATTAAAGTTATATCTGAAGATAATGGATACATGGATTGGTTTATTTTATTCTTCTTATTATGCTCTATTTCTTTCAAATTTATTATCTTCTTGTCTAGATAATTAAAAAAAAAAATATATTTGTATGGTACCCTTTCTCAGGGTACTGAATTTTACAAGTCCCAAGAGCTTCAGAACACCTTTCCACCAAACTAAAATTCTGTGAAGTATCACCTGGCATGGATCAGAACTGGCAAAAATAATAGAAGGCAATTTGTTTCCCCAGACATAATTTCCCCTCAGTAAATCCATTTTCCTGGTCACCACCTTCTCCTTAATTTGTATGCCAAGAAGGCTTGCATCATGGTTTGACAAAGGTCTGTCAAGAGACAGACTTCAACATCTTTTCCATATCCTTTTCCAAAGATTTTTGCAACAATTGTATTTTCCAATTTGTTAAGAGCCTCTCCTAATCTCCTTGACCTAAAGAAAATTAGGTAATTATTGTAAGGACAGTGTAGGAAAACTGAGGGTACTTAAACTCAAATTTCATACAAAACTATGCTTACTTTTATAAGATTTTCATCTGATTCAGTTTGGAATAACTGATGATGAATATGTTGCTCAGTATGTCTGTCCACAATTCAACTTGAAATCCTGATGGCATTTGAGACACATGCAGCTGCATTTTTGCCTTTAGAAAATACAGTGGAAGGGATTTTTCTCTTTCTCCTCTCAGTACACGACAGTCTGGTCTGTTTATTTTGGCTATATGTTACCCTTTTTTAGAAGATTAAGTGAGTCAAATGTTTGCCTCTGGAAAAAGGAGGAGGTTATTCTTGCCTTGGAGAGCTTGCTCTAGAGAGAGAAACTTTCAGAGACACTAAGGCAGAGCAAGAAACTCACAGCAGAGAACTGGTCAGCCCAAGGGACTGCCGAGAGAGCAGGCACCAGATATACTAGCCAAGAGCCAAATGAATCAGAAAGGAAATTTTCTGGGCGCATAAGAAGTTTGTGAGTGAAGCAAAGGTCATCTGATAGTGTGTTGAATTGAAAGTGATTTAGGCACTGTCTAGAGCTAACAGAGAAAGAAGCACCTCTGAAGGGCAATTTGCGTCATTTATTTCACCATCTACTTTGGAGATGTTCTGAATTAACTATTAGATGCCTTTCTCCTACACTTCTCCATGGAAATGGGCTAACCACTGGCCAAAACCACAAACCTCACATTTAGACAGTGTATAGAGGTGAAATATGCCTCAGAGAATTTGCTCTTTTTGCTCTGGTGTGTAGCTGTACGACTTTCACTGTTTCTGTCAAGTAACATGAATGTGTCATAGTCAGCATAATAGTTTTTAATTTTCAGATCCATAAGAACTTACCTCCAAAACAGTGCTATAGAAACAAATAGATTCAAATGTCTTGCTGTGATTTATATGCTTAGTTAAAGGCTTATAAATATTCATTAATAAGTTAGATGATTTTTTTCTTGCCCTAAAATATCAATCACATTTGAGTCAACTCAATCCTGATGGAAATGGTTTAGCATCAGAATCACAATTAATCAGGTTGGAAAAGACCTCCAAAATCATAGAGGTCAACCCATCACCTAACACCTTCTAATTAACTAAACCGTGGTACTAAGTGCCTCATTCAGCCTCTTCTTATACACCTCCAGGGATGGTGACTTCACCACCTCACCAGACAGCCCATTCTCTGTGAAACTTCTTCCTAACATCTGTCACCGGATGGCTGGCAGAAGAGACCAGCCTCCATCTGGCTACAACATCCTTTCAGGTAGTTGTAGAGAGCAATAAGATCTCCTCTGAGCCTCCTCCTCTGCAGGCTGAACAACCCCAGATCCTTCAGCTGCTCCTCATTAAGACTGTGCTCCAGCCCCCTCACCAGCCTTGTGCTTCTCTGGACACATTCAAGCACCTCAGCATCTTTCTTAAATTGAGGGGCTCAGAACTGGACACAGTATGCATGGTGTAGTGAGTGCAGGGGCAGAATGACTTCCCTGGTCCTGCTGGCCACACTACTCCTGAAACAGACCAGGATGCCATTGGCCTTCTTGGCCACCTGGGCACACTGCTGGCTCATGTTCAGTCACCTGTCGACCAGTACCCCCAGGTCCCTCTCTGCCTGGCTGCTCTCCAACCACTCCATCCCCAGCCTGTAGTACTGCATGGGGTTGTTGTGGTCAAAGTGCCACATCAATCCAGCTCATCAATCCAACCTGTCCAGGTCCCTCTGCAGAGCCCTCCTACCCTCTAACAGATTGACATCTGCTCCCAACTTGGTGTCATCTGCAAACTTACTGATGGTGGACTCAATCCCCTCATCTGGATCATCACTGAAGATATTAAACAGGACCAGGCCCAGCACTGATCCCTGGGGGACACCACTAGTGACTGGCTGCCAGTTGGATGTGGTTCCATCCACCACCACTCTCTAGGCCCAGCCATCCAGACAGTTCTTAACCCAGCACAGAGTGCTCCTGTCCAAGCCACAGGCTGCCAGGTTTCCCAGGAGTTTGCTATGGCAGACAGTGTCAAAGGCGTTGCTGAAGTCCAGGTAGACTACATCCACAGCCCTCCCCACATCCACCAGATGGGTCACCTGGTCATAAAAAGAGATGAGGTAGGTCAAACAGGACCTGCGTCTCATAAACCCGTGCCGCAGTCCACCCGTGGCGAGACGGAAGAGTACACGACACATCAATATGATGCAGATAGAATTTGATTTATTGTAAAGTTACAGCTCTTTTATAGGGTTACAGCTCTCAAGTATATGTCACTATTACGTGTGGTTAGTTGTGCTGATTGGCTGATTTAGTGCTCATATCATCTATGTTAGCACTCTGCTATCCAAGCAAGACTCTCTCAAAGATGTATCCTTCTTCGCGGGAACCTAAGAGGGGAGCTAGTGGGAACCAAGGAGAAAGCAAATTAAGCTGGGCACATCCCTGCATATAACCTTGGAACAGTGAGATCAAACATAGTAGGCTGATATGCTGGCCTTGTGTTACATCTGCACAGATGCAGGGTAGGCTTAGAACAAACAGTAGTCTGTATCAGAACAGCCAACTTTCCCATCACACATACTGTTCAGTTTTCTTCAAAAATCATCCAGGCTCCAACAAACCTGTTCGGGCTGGGTCTGATCCCTTGGCCATCCTCTAGGTGCTGTGTGGTTGTACTCAAGATGACCTGCTCCATTATCTTGCATGGCACTGAGGTCAGGTAACTTAGTAGAGTTAGAGAATGTTTGGTCTCAATGATCTTAATAGTCTTTTCCAACTGAAACAATTTTATGATTCAAAGATCACCTCTTTCTTCCACTACTGCCACATTCATGCGCTTTGGATCATTCCCTGTGCTGTTGTTACTGCTAACATAAACCTGAAAGAGTTTTTCTTCAAGTTTATTGCTATCAACAACATAACAAACATGACAATAAAATATATAACTATGGTAAGTTCTAAATATCCATCTCTACACAAATGGTAGCCCCAGTCTAGAAGCAATATGAATATGCACAACAGAGTTCCAGGTTCAAGAAGGAGCATAAAGATTTGAAATGTTTTTTAAAAAAAAACACAAAAAACCCAACCAAACAAAAACACCCCAGTGTAACTTCTTCCATTTTAAAAGGGAAAGGGAACCTGCTATAGGTTTACATTAAACTCAGGGAAAAAAATTTAAAATGAGGCTCTTTTCCAAGGAACTGGCAGAGTTTTCCTGGTATTCCAGCTAACCTGACAGATGGAAGAAAAAAGAACATTTTCTAGGCTTCCTTTCTCTTTCAAACAGAACAATATTGAGATGGAAAGAATCATAAAGCAACAATATTTTTTAGGGGAGAAGTTTGAAATAAAAACAATGGATTTCAGGAAAGGAGATGTCAATAAATTCTGAGAACTGGTGGGCTGCTTATCCTGAGAGGCTAGTCTGAGTAGAAAAGATATTTTACAAATCTGGCACTTCTTTAAAGAAAGACTTAAAAGGCTCAAGCACAAACTATCCCCCTGCAGAGGAAACAGAAAATATCGTAAGGGACCTACTCATCTAAATGAAGAACACTTCATGGATTTAAAAATGAAACGAGCAAAAAGGAAATGGAAACTAGGACAGGCTAATAAGGATGAACATGAAAGTATAGCATGAGCATACAGGGACAAAATGAAAACCACAGAGGCAAAAAAAAATGATGAACTGCAATTAGCAAAGGACAAGGAGAATTTCAAGTGTGTTAGCAATATGAGAAAACCAAAGGAAAGGGTCAGTCTACTGTTCAGCAGGGTGGTACAGCTAACCACAGCTAATGACAAGAAGGCTAAAATCTTTACCGCTTTTCTGCACCAATTTTCAAAACACAGATCTACTCCAATTAGGAACTATAGCAATCACTAGTGGCAGACATAAGGAAAGGAGATGACTAACTAGATACATGGATTGGTCATAAATGGATTTTGTCAACCAAGATAGAATTCCTCTCCAGCAGAAAGCAGCAAGCCCTATGAATAGAGAAGAAAAAGTAGATTAAATATGTCTTGACCTGAGTGAATCTTTGACAGTCATTCTCATAAGTAACCATGGGAGACATAGAGTAGGCGAAAACAATACAGATTAGAGGCAATGCTAATGCTTCTCTGTCTCAATGAAGGCTGTATCAAGTAGGGCTGCCCAGAGTTCTGTCCTAAGTCTAGCATTATTCAGTATTTTCAGTGTGCTTCTTAAAGATGCTGTTCATTGAGAACAAATCAAGAATATCAAAATTGTGCAAGGGTAAACTACTATACAAATATGTGTCTTCTGGTTATCAGAAAAGTCAAGATACTAGCTATTTTTTTTTTTAATTCATTTGGATTGATTTAAATTGTTTGATTATTTGACCCTTTTTACTCAACTTTATGATGTAGTTGGCCATTATACTTCTAGAAAGGTGGGACATAGCATAATAGTTTTCAGACACAAACCAGGATTAAGTTAATAAGAGTTCTATTCTCTGTGTCCATATCAAACAGGGGAAAAATAATTAGCAATATTTGTTCTAAAAATACCACAGAAAGAGAAGTTTTTATGAATATTCATGAGTGCAGTTTGTATTACTGCAAATGTTCAAAAGAGAATTTTTCTTTTTTGCCATTTTAAACATTCTAGAAGCTTGAAAAACATCCAACCATAGAATAAAAACAGTCTTGTGTCTCAGCATTAGTAACAAATTTGAAATGCAGAATATGCAAAATGGTTATTGGAAAATGTTCTCAATTATTCCATATGCTGAAAGACATTTGCATTTCAGTAATTATTCAAGTTGTCACTGAGTAATTTAGAGTGCTGCAACTGTTCATGAAAACAACTGGACTTGAACACAGCCATTTTACAGATATGGTGGTCTAAGGATTTAGCATTACTGTTTTGCTTGCTGTCATCTTTTGGAGGTTAATGCACATCCTAACATTAGTCACAGGTGAATGTAGTTTGAATTATTGGGATTGATCTAAGTTCTGTCAAAGTCTGACTCTGCCAAAGTAAATAAAGATAAAAGGAAGACATAATAATATGAAAGCAATTAGTGGATGTATGTTAATTTTTTTTTTTAGATCCTTCATAATGCATAATTTGTTTCCAATTAAGAGTGATTAATATGTCCTTTTGAAAAAGGTATATGAAAGAGCTTAAGTCTTATTTAGTCTAACTGTTTCTGTATGGAGAGAGACAAAACAAGCAAGGGAAGGAGATCATAGAATCATAGAATCACAGAATGGTAAGGTTGGAAGGGACCTCAAGGATCATCTAGTTCCAACCCCCTGCCATAGGCAGGGACACCTCCCACTAGTACAGGTTACTCAGGGCCTCGTCCAGCCTGGCCTCGAACACCTCCAGGGAGGGAGCAACCACAACCTCCCTGGGCAACCTGTTCCAGCGTCTCATCACCCTCACTGGAAAGAACTTCCTCCTAACGTCCAGTCTAAATCTTCCCTCTGCCAGTTTAAACCCATTGCCCCTTGTCCTGTTGTTGCAAGACATTTTAAACAGTCCCTCCCCAGCCTTCCTGTAGGCCCCCTTCAGATACTGGAAGGCTACTATCAGGTCCCCTCAAAGCCTTTTCTCCAGGCTGAAGAGCCCCAACTCTCTCAGCCTGTCCTCATAGCAGAGCTGCTCCAGCCCTCTGATCATCTTCGTGGTCCTCCTCTGGACCCGCTCCAACACTTCCATGTCCTTCCTGTGCTGAGGATCAACCTTCACCAGTCAAGACCACATCCCTGGCCTTACACGATTGCATGGTCTTCCATGGTCTCACATGATTAGTTTTATCCTTCGTTTAGCAGTGAATTTCTTTTAGTTATTGACTATGTATATGTCATTTTCAAAATTCCTGGTTTGGAAGACCTTTCTCCTCACCCTTGTTTCACCAAACTTTGCGTGGCAAATGATTATAATTTTTCATTTACTTATGCCACCTCTATGACAACTCTTCACAGAGACTGAAGCATGTGACAGGTCTAACATTCCCCAGTGAATGCAACGTCTAACTACACAATTTGGGCAAAACCTTCCATTACCTCACATGTGGAGGCAATATTTACAGGCCTCTAATTCCCTGCTCTTCAGTAAGAGGACGAGGTGACATTACATTTAAAAAGCAGGAGGATATCTTTGGGATCTTTAGTTTGATCCTCTGGCAAAATCTAATTTTTATGCAAATGGGTATCCACCTATCAGAAAAAGTGAAAGTCCCCTTTTCAAATGGACCTGGGGACCCCCTTCTGCTCTGAGATGTAGTTTACTTGGCAATTGCACTTGTTAAGTAATTGGACCAGCCAGGCCACTGGAGAACTGAATTTACAAGTCCAACAACCGCCTAAAATAACATTACAGAATAAATTGGCTTTGTGTGTTGTTAAGCCTGGAGCAGATTGAAGGGTGACACTGCTGTCTACAGTCTTCATATAAAGAGGAGCAGAGAGGGAGGTGCTGATCTCTTCTCTTTGGTGTCCAGTGATAGGACACAAAGGGATTAAAGCTGCTTCAAAGTTAGTTCAGATTGGATATTAGGGGGAAAAAACGAAACAAACAACAAAATGCTAAGAGGATGGTCAAGTACTGGAATGAACTCCTCAGTAAACTGCCCCAAGCCTGCTGATGTTCGAGAAACATTTAGACAATGCACATAGATATCTGATTTAATTTTTAGGTTGCCCTGTGTATCAACTTCATGATCCTTACAGGTCCTCTCCAATTTAGGACATTCTGTGACTGTGTATTACATATATAATTTTTTTTTTTTTTAAGAAGAGTGTAGACAGAAGCCACATTTAATACACTCACAAGCCCAGTGTGATACAGAATAAAACTGTAATCACTACCACAGAACTGTATCATTCAGTGTCAAGACTGCAATGTCTGTCTCCATCTATACACATACAGAACAGTATGTAAATATTGGTAGATACTACTCAACTCAAGACAGACATGTCAAACACAAATGATGGTGTTGTAGAAATTAATAATAAGTTATGACTTGTTAATATTATTTTCTGTATTAATATTAATTTTATTAATAATATTTTAAAATTTGGGAAAATTCCCTGAGATTCTTTGGATTTTTGGTTGACAGGAAGTAGTTGCACAAAGGGTATTTATAAACAGGGAATTAAACAGTTTAAATAACCAGAACTTGGAAAATAGGAACACAAAAACAGGACAAATTCTAACTATGCTTATGGAGCCTTAGCATTAACTCTAGTAGATGTACTCATGATGCTTTGGTCCCTGAGTAAGGTTCCTGTACAAAGACACTTCCAAAATTCACAGTGATGATCGCAGGGTAAAATACAAAATATTCCAGGCAGAGGGAAGGAGAGAAGGACTGGGTTGCTGCTAAGCTGCTAGTGCAAGCTGCAAATATGTCGTCACCATGATTCCCAGTTAAGGAGCCACGAATGGGGTGCTGCTCCCAGTGGAGCAATGCAGAAAGGGACGGTTTCTGAATCCCCTTATTTTGAAAATGAAACTGGCTGATAGGCAGTAGCAACATTGTTCTGGCCAATGAATTTAAAGCTTTGTGCCTCATGTGACCACACAGGCATGTTGAGGGGTAGCACAATACACCTGACTTGGTGGTGCTAATCCCCTAGCCCTCAATCTGGGGCCAAACTCTCCATTGTTTGCTCATCCATTCAACTCCTGGACCCGCAGCAGGAGGAAGAGAGCAAGGGTTAAACCAACCTGACAGGATTTATGTCCTACCAGGACAAATGGCAGTGGGGTTCCTGAGACTCTAATCACTTAAAACTGAAAAGGAATGCTTCTGCAACAATTATTTGACCAATAGATACATACAGGATAACATTCTCTGTTGACATGAATAGGGAAGAGAAAAAACCAAACAAACAAACAAAAAAAAGAGCCCAAGTTCACTTTAGGGCTGTTAAAGGAATATTTAATTAGTTCTACTGGACTAAAATTGCTGGAAAATTTGGAATGAGTAAATGTAGAAAATAGTGTAATTACATAGGATTTTGCTTATTTAAAAGTTTAATTCTCTGCAGATTTATATTATGCATATTATTTTAGAACTGGTTATTATTCAAGGATCACTTTATATATTAATGAAAGTTATTATTATCATAAAACATATTCATTAAATGGGAGGCACACTCAGACACCCATGTAAAGCTAGTACTATGTGGTCCACGTATGGGATATATATAGCAGAATGTGTATTTGTGCATCAATGTGGATGTGCAGATATTAATCCACACAAACATATACCTTGACTTTTGCTGGTCTGAGTATAGCAACAGGGACTAAAGAACAATCAAAAGCATTCAAGACTTCATAGTCTGGAAATTGCAAGTAACTGCAGAAATAAAATTAACATGTATGCTCTTGTTTTATAGTTGAAGTCCAGGCGTAAAATATTATTTAGTTTTTTGCAGATCAGAAGGAGAGCTGTAAGGTCTTTCAAAAGATGCACTTTTTTTATAATATTCTTCTTAAATAGTTATTTTAAATAAAAAGCTTTGAACTGCTTAGTACTTGAGAATGGGAACTTGCTTTGTAAAGAAAGTTTTTAATAAGTGTCTTCATGCTACGCTATAATGTCTAGTTCTCTTTGAAAAGGCTTTAAGTTTCATTTTAATCTATCAGAAATAGTTTGAGAGGAATATTTAAAAGTATTTTTAAAATTAAACTTAATTCTTAAGTGTTCAGGTGCCAGCAGAGAGGGAATGTCTTTCAGGTTTCCATAAAACCTGAAAGTTCTCTAAGTGCAGCAGATCAAATCCAGCTAGGATAACAAGTAGTTTAACTAAAATAATCTGACTTTTTAAATACAGATACAGAATATATCTGCTTGAAAGAGACCTCAAAGATCATCCTGTCCAACCCTCAATCCATCGTTGAAGTGTCAATACTGAACCATGTCCCTAGGTACCACACAACACTTGAACACCTCCAGGGATGGTGACTCCAACACTGTCCTGGGCAGACCATTCCAATGTGCGATCAGCCTTTCAATGAAGAAGTATTTCCTAATATCCATCCTAAAACTCCCCTGGTGCAGCTTGTGACCACTTCTTCTAGTTCTGTTGCTTATCATCAAGGAGAGGCTGGCTCCCCACTCAAACCAACCTCCCCTTAGGTAGTTGCAGAGAGCAGTAAGGTCTCCCTTACTACATCTGCTTACTACATTTTACCTTTGGGCTTTTTTTTAGTACTGTGTGTTGTAATAGGGGAGGACTGATCTGCATGTGTGACAGATGCAAACTCTTGTCCAGCCAGATTTTCATTGCAGGTGTTATAATCTTGCTCAGTTCAGGGAGGTACACAGAAACTTAGCCACTAACTTGAGACTTCATTTGAACTTACATTTCACTGCAGCTTTCAGCAGACCTTGTATAAAGCCAGTGCAGATCAAACACTATTTCTAAATTGGTATTTGTAGACTTTCCATGGCATATTTATAGTTCTAGTGAGACAATTCAAAATAAATGTCTTTCATTTAAATAACATGAATGGAGAGAAATAATAGAGAAAATTGTACATTGATTACTCTGCATTATTGAGTTTACCTAGAGCAGCAATATACCCACTACAACAGTGTAGATAAATCTTGTACTCCATAACCTGTAGAAATCTCATCTTGGCTACTGCCATTGCTGCTAAAGGATGTGGGTAAAGAAATATAGTAGCTGTCTAAAATTCAAATAAATACAAAACCAATAATGCTTCATTAACATCTGCCACCACAAGTATTAGGAACTAAAAAGAAATAACTGTAATAGACCACAAAGGCTTACTGTGCTATGATGCCTTATTGCAGACTATTATGCAGTATGTATAGACCACTGCAATATGACATGGCAGCTAGAATATCAATTTCAGGCTGAACACGTTGGTCAGAAGCTACATAATTAAGCAGAGATAGTATTCAGATGACTAACCTGTATACTGTGGTGGCCATCTCAGATCAGTGACTGTATTGCATTTGGATATCCTGATACTTCAATGTGGATTTAAAAAAAAAAAAAAAATCAGTTTGAGATTAATCAGTAGAAGTACTGTAGAATTGTAATGCTCCTGAGATCTCTGCAATCCATAACCAAACAAATAATTGTAAAGATTGTAACTCGGACAGAGGTTTCAAAGGAATTAAATAAAAGAGTCCTTATGATAAAGTAAGCATAATTTCATATTTTGGGATGAATACCAAGGTTCAAGTCTTGACCAGTACTGAATTTCATCCATACTGCTTCAGTGATGACAAGTGGCAACACCTGTCCTAAATTCACAAGTGTGTACTGATCTGGCTGTGAAACAATGTAAACAGTTTGATAATAGCCTGTTTGACATTCCTACCTGATATTCACCTATCTAACAGTGTTTTTCATTTTGAGTCACTACTAAGCAACAGCTCAAAAACATGCATTCCACAGTAAAAGCCATTTGATAGCATTTTTTCAGAGAATGTTTTCATTTTCTTAGTAATTTAGACCTCACAGCAAAAGTGTGGGAGGGAGCTCTGGGCATAGGCTCCAGCTTGTAGGGATAGCTTACTCAAGCTAGGAAAGCACTAAAGGGAAACACTGCTGTAAGCAAAGCCAACACTCCCATTGGTATTTCTTGTTATATCCCAACACAGCTGTTTAGCACTCATAATAAAGGGTACTCCATGATATAGAAAGGAAAGCAGCAAGATTAGCTCTTTCCTACAAGAACTGAAATAAATTACTTTCCCTGTGCTGGAAAGATTGGCAATTAAAGAAGAAAATTTGTGCAAACAAAATTATCATGAAAAATGAGACTTTGCAATTAAAACAACACTACAAGAAATATAAATTGAGAACTCCCACTTAAAAATCTTCCACTCTACTTTTGTCTCATCTTAAAACCTCCTCACAACAGCCTCCCCTGCTCTTCCTCCATGCCTTTTAACCTCACATAGGACAGAAGAATTCTTTAACAACTGTTGACTATCCTCCAGAAGTAGACTGGGACCCTTGTACTTGTTCCCCATGTTCTCAGGAGTGGCTCAGATTCAGTTTACTTGTTGAGACTGAGGCATCTTCTTATGAGAAGTCTTGCTGTGTTAGTGTGTATGTGCACATACCTGAAAAGCAACAAGTGCAGCTGTTGCATGAAAAGTGAGTCTGTGGATTTGCAAGATGTTAGCTAGTCTGTAGTAGCTACCCATGTCAGATTTTCAACCAGTTTTCTGTTACCTTCAAAGAAGCTAATGTTTTATGGTATATGAGTCAGTGTATTTAAGGCATACACTTAACATGAGATAAACTGCCTTCTCAAGGTGTCTGTTTTTGTTTATTGACTATAATGGGAATCTCAGGGGTAATCACTGTAGATGAGCTGTAGTAACTGTAGTGTACTTAAATGAATCCAACCTGAAATGTAATCACACCCTTTTTGACTTGTGAATAACTTAATTTCATGCCCACAGCTAAGGACAATAATAAGCAACTTCAGTTTAACACCCATACTGTGTTTAGTATGTCACTCATTCAACAGGAAGTATTTTTGCTGCAGATAAACAAGTGAAACTACAGGTTCATAATTAAACTATGTCATATCCAAGGATGTGTTCATTCAAAGAGCTTCATGGATTAGTTATTGAAAAGAAAAGACCAACTATACAGCAATCTCTGTCTGTAGCAGTAAGATTAAATGTCTGCTTATGCTAGGTGAAAGCTTACCTGTGAGAGTTCTCTCAAAGACGTATCTCATTGAACAGTAGCACAGAATTTCATCACTGCCACAATCTAGCCCTTTTACACCTACTCACTGCTGCTCTTTCTGCAGCTGGCAAGACATACAGAGGGTAGGATACTGCTCTTCAGATCAGCAGAGTTTACAGTGTACATTGGATCATATGTTTTGCTACTTCTTGACAGGTGACAGAGATATGCAAACTAGTAAAGGGAATTTAAACTGTTTTCCGTATGTTTCACATTTGCACTTCACTGATGGAATTCCAAATCAAGTTAACGGCTGTCATTATAATTTGTGGTATTAGTAATTAAAAGTGTAAAGCAGAATTTATTTTTAATTCATACCACATCTGCATTGTTGAAGTGAATGTTGATTATTACTGCGTTAAAACCCAAACATCTACACATAACAGTCAAGAATTAAGCATATCAATATACAATAGAATTGGTGACATCTCATTCTTAAAACATGAAATGATTAGGTGGAAATGAGGCATGTTTTTAGGGTCTTTGAATCTCACTGGGGACATTCAGTTCTGTGTATCCTGTGAACTCCAGCAAGTCCCTGAAAATCTGGGAAGGGCATTTTGGCTTATCTCTGATGTGACTAAGGTAGATGCAGCTTATAGTGTAGCTAGTTGTTATTCTGTGTAGAATGACTTAACTGTCTGGCTTGGAAGAGTGTAAACATACCACTGTACAAGAGACCCCAGATTGTACACCTAAGTCCCAGAAGCCCACCAGGAGTAATATCTTATTACAGAGATTAGACAGGGAACAGAAAATAACTGAGAACCAAAGAAGAGAAAGATCACGTGTACAGACTGTGTTTAAAAAACAGCAGCAACAACAACCACCCTAACAGCGACAAAAAAAAGAAGTATACAAATGAACAGATTCCAAAAATCAGAAGAATGAACCAACAGTATCAAATGTTTCCTGTTGAGGAGCTTACGACTCACTGATGCCCCTACTGCCTCTCATTAAACACCGTGAATAAATTTCAGGTAGTGTTGGATGAATAATCTGATCCTGGACATATAACCTGATCCCATTTAAACATGCTAGCATAAGTATAGCTATAGATACCTGAAAAGAAGTTGAATTGTATGTGATTTAAAGCCTTGTGCTCTGTAAGTCATTTCTACAAGTTCAACCCAGATGGATGATCATTGAAAACTGTGGCCATCTGATAGCAATTTTGCAGCTCAGATGTAGTAAATTGGCAGTTTGTCCAGTTCCTAGCAAGCAGATGCCCATGTTACAGAAATACACTGTCATAATTGACACTAATTGACACCCTTGTATAAAGCTAAGCATTGAGGCCAAGGATGAAATAGTTGCAGAGATTGAATTCCACAAAGGTGGCTCTTCCTGGTTACAGTTGAAGGATATTGTCTGGGCAATTTGAGAAAATGTGCATTATTTCTACTTGAGATGCACCTTTTCTGAATCTCAGTAGCACAGTCATATGAGCTCTGAATTCACTTGCAAAAAATAATTATAACAAAAATGTTTCCAAAATATTATGATGCCTCATCCTGCTCCACTGTGCAGATCACTTGTATTAGAGCCATGCAACTGACAATACAGCAAGCTTATATTCATTTTTTCATAAATAATTTCTGAACTCATGTCCACAAAACATCACTTCATGAGGGAGCTTAAGCTGCAATTAATATGTACATTCATTTATTGGTCAGCAAAATAACACAACCATAGCTAAGAGTTAAGGTTTAAGTTAGATGTGCCTCCACTCATCATTATATTTTTTTTAAATCAATTTAGAAATCAAGGTTTCATTTTCAAAGGTGATTTCCTCTCATGTGTATATTGAAGACACTTTAAGTGCTCAAATCCAAAAGCTAAGCAAAATGAATGCCTTAGAACTGCTGTGAAACTCTCTAAGTCTATACAAACTCGTACCACTTACCTTAGCTTTCTACTAGTTGACATTTACATGGTCATCTCATCTTGATGCTATGCACTTTAAGTTTTACAGTAACTTTTGGCTTCCACGGAAAGTGGAATGATGTGAAATATACTGTGTAACACAATACAAATGTAAGTTACATGTACCAAATTATAGCAATTGCAGTACACAGTTCAGTCATGATATTGTTATCATTTCCACTACCAGTCTCTGTAATATGCTCACTGGCATGATTCTAGGCACTACCAGTCACCAGCAAGGAATATGTGGGTTTATATCAGTTCAGGTTCATTACTATATTCAAAAACCATGTGTTAATTGTCTAGCTTTTATAGTCTATGTTGGGATGAGCCACATATTCATTTCCTTCCCATGCTGATCTAATTCAGGGAGACAGTCACACTTTTTTAATTATCTTGGGAAGAAACATTTACACCACTATTTGATCCACTGACACCTGTTTTTCTAAAACAAAGACTTTCTATTGTAGAAGAGTCATGTTACAAGGAAGCTGATCTCTTTGCAAGGGTTATGGTCTGTCACAATTAGCTTTTTTCCCTGAGTTTCAGGGGCATATCATCCTTACCCATCTCTTCTGAGCCCTGATTTTAGGCATCACTGTGCACTAGATACTATAACAATTTTCATTGTAGGAAATCCTACAGTAGGTTACAGATAACTGGGACTTACAGGACCCAAATTTGTTTCCATTTTTTTATTAAAAAAAAAAACCACAAAACCAAACAAACAAACAAACAAAAGCTTTGCAAAATTAGTGTTTCTGTCATTTATCTCAGTAGTGTTCCCCAATATTTCACTGCTATGTGATACACTTTTCCTCAGTGACACATTGCCAAAAGTACATGTCGCTGGAAAACCATTTTTTCTTATTGGAACATTCACCAGATGGTCTTTCTTCATTCACCTTCCAATATCCTCTAGAATATTACATGCAAGGGTAAGTTTAGACAAAATCATAAGTACCTTAGGTAATCATAATGTTTTCATCTTAATTTGGAAAGCCTAATAAAAAGAATATTTTTCCAGGCCATGAATAACTTCACTCTTGATTACCTTGATTACATTGTTGCTGTATCAGCACTATTGTTCTGACAGAGAGTATTGAAAGTTTGTAACATGAGATGAACTTTTCACTTATGTCAATGAAAAGCATTATAGGATGACTATGAGTGTAGAGACCACAATGAAACCAGAAAATTCCACATTTTTTAATCTAGCAGTTGAATTCTAACAGTCTGATCTAACAGATCAGAGCATGATTGTATCATACCACACACAGAGCAGTACTCATAAGGACTTAAATCATGGTTTAACTCTCTCAGTATGGCTGGTGGATTGAAACCATAGCTTCTGCATTTGTAATTACATTGGGATAAAAAAAAACGGTATTCCTCTTGTGTTTTCTGAAAATTACTTAAACTTGTTCATTCTTATTATCTGATATTTGTTTCTTTATGGGTTTTCTTCTGACAGAATCCACAGAAGTACAGGATGAAATCAGAAGACAGCACTAGCTAAACAACTAACAGTTTAAACATGAGAAACAGATGAAGATGGAAAATATTACAACATATATGAAGAGAGTTTATATGGTAAGCAATCAAAGGATGAAAATAGAATATGTTATTGCTATACAATACACACTTTTACATCACAGGCATCATCTACCTAAGCTATTATCTGGCATCTGAAAATTCAAGAAGCTAATTCATCTAACCTCTTTTAAATACCTCTTTAAGGATGACACGAATGGTGTGATTGGGACCCTCACTACCAGAAGGGCACTGAGTTGATGGAATATGTCCAGAGAAGGGCCTGGAGAACAGGTCTCATGAGAAGTGAGTGAGGGAAATGGGGTTGTTTAGAAAAGGAGACTGAGGAGGAGACCACATTGCTCTCTGCAGCTACCTGGAAGCAGGTTGTAGTGAAGCAAATGTTGACCTCTTCTCGCTTGAATCAAGTGACAGAATGAGAGGAAATGGCCTCAAATTGCACCAGGGGAGGTTTAGATTGGACACTAGGAAATGTAACTTTACTAAAAGATTGGTCAGGCATCAGAACAGGTTGATCAAGGACGTTAAAAAAACATGAAGAGATGGCACTTTTGTACATGGTTTAATGGCCACAGTACTGTTAGCTTGGTGGTTGTACTTAATGACCTTAGAGATCTTTTCAAGATGAGACAAATATATGATTCTATGCTCTCCTACTTCCTTTCTTTTATGTTTATAGAAGAAGCTCAGAAAAGACCAGTTAGATATGAAAGATCAGAACAATTCTGTCTTCAGTATAACAGGACAAGTGTCAGTGCCTGGTCAACAGATATGTTGAAACTTTCAAGTGTAAATTGACACAAGCATTTGGAGTATATTATGTAGACACAGTGTATAAACACACTGGTAAGGCATAAGTGTAGGACCAACAATAGATGTCAGGATATGAGTTCTAGAAAAAGAAAGGATTTCACTTCTTTGTTATACACAACAGAAAATAATGTGTCCCCATTAAAACAAAACCTTTCTGCTGTGGGACTTTCATGCACATCATGAAAAAGATTTTTTTCCAACTCTTCTATTAAAATTAACTGGAAACTTTGGGAAAGTCAACTATATTTATATAAATAGCATATTTTTTCTCATTAATTATTTCAGTAATAATGTACATTGCACTAACTATGAATACAAAATTATCTTATTCACAGATTTATATGTGAGGAAAAAACTGTAAATAAACACAGCAGTTATTAGTAAACAAACCAAATTGTTAGATATAGTAAAGAAAACCTCATTTCAACACCTCAGTAACTCTTATGTGAGTAGTCAAACAGCAGGGCTAATTAAACCCATCACAACCATTTTTCTGCATTTGAAAACAGCAGTGTTATTTTGAAGCTTTGTGATGCCTTGATGGGGAGGATGGATATAATTTACATTAATACAATGCAGTTCAAAGGTATGGTTATTATATGGGGTCATTACAACATGGAGTATACATCATTTGGGTGTCTTTACTCTCTGCATTACCATACCTTATTATATTTTGATGTCTTCATGTAACAGGGAAATTACTTTTCCAGACTTTGTATCTCATTATGATGTTGCCATGCTCAAGTGGTGATGTTTACCCAATTCTGTTTTTACAGAGCTTTCTAACTTTGTTTTATCTTGAGAGACACATATTCTATTTGTATTCCTTTCAGCAGCTTTGGAGAGTTAATATAATGGGGACATAAGCAGAGTCAAAGCAAATAATTTGATGAAAAAAAATCTGTCTTAATATTTTTGATGTTACTCTAGTTCTGCTTTTGAGTTTGATTAGCAGTGTTGACAATGGTTTTATTCTGAGTTGACTCATTACTAATACAAGATGACATTTCTAATATTATGCTTTGTGTGTCCACACTGTTATCAGACAAAAGCCTGTCTGAACGAAGTCCTCGGACATAAAGCATTCCCAAGGATTGTTTTCTAAATTACAGCATGAGAGATGCATTCATCTAGGTAGAGAGGCACCAGTGTCTGCATTGAAAGGCATGTCTAGCAGGAGAGCCTGCTGGCTGACTGATTTAATTTGATGTGATACAAAAGTTTGTGGTAGCAAGCTGGTCCAGTTTTAAATGAATCTCTTTGTAATTCTCATTAGGTAGTGGCACATGTTCTTGCCCGCATCCTGCCTCTACTCAGGGATGGAAGCAGCATGCATGATTCATTGCATAGTGTAAATTAATTTTGGTGCAGCTTTGATACTAAGGAAGATTTTAATAGACTCAACAGTTTCAGTCATATTTTGTTTTCTCTGCCCTTCTTTGAATTAGACATAACTCATACATGAATATATCTATTGATTGGGAGGAAGAGAATTGAATATCTGTGCTTTCATGTAACACCAAGTTCTGATGCTCCATCAAACAATTCATCTACAAGAAAGCAACAGCCCAAAGACTGTGAATGTGATATAACTCCATCTGACCAATTTGGTCTTTATCAGTACTGTGCAACCACAAAGTGTATGTAATCAGTAATGTAATTAACCATTGTACACATATTCAAGCTGTAGTTAATCAGTGCAATTGATTCCTACATGTTCCAGGACCGATTGTTGTCAGTGCTTCACAGACTGGTAGTGTGATTGAACCCCTGCAAAAATGCCAAAACTCACATGGACAGGATTAAGACAGCATGCTGTGACCTGACCAGAGGTCTGTCTAATGCTGCAATATATCAGGGTTTCCTGCATCAGAAGGGATGCAAGATTTTATAACTTGTTATCACCTTTTCCATCACTATATCAAGAAATAGCTATGTCTTGAAAGTATTTTTGCCTTTCTTGATGGGAGCTGAGAAGAGCTAATGCCTCCTGGTTCTACCATGAAATGAGATGATATATTTCTTTTACATTCTTTCCCCTATTATCTGCCTCTTTTTCTGAAGTGTAAGTGAAAAAGGGGATAAACAAAAGAAGCAATATGCTTTACCAAACTGATACATTTTGTAAGTAATCGTGAGGAAAATACCAAGATTTTGAATGCTTGGCATATACCTCTAGAATCAGATTGCAAATCCAAATATTTAACAGAATTGTATGGCTGCTAAAATGGGCAGTGGCACTGTGCAAGTTAATTTAATAGATTGTTTATATTTATATTTAAAATTATTTCTGTGATATTTCTTTTACTATCAAAATTTTATTCTAAAAGTTGTGTCATTTTTAAATACCTTTTTTTAAAAAATCATAATAATACTGTTCAAATTTGAAGATATATTTTGGATTGATTCAAGACTTTCTTTTGTGGTTGCAATAGCCTCATACTGAGAAGTGATTTCTGACCAAAGTGATGGCAACTAAAACAACCACAATATTATCCTTTCAAATAGTTAGGAAGGTCTTGATGACCACCAAGAGAGAATGGAAACTGCAGTTAGATTTCTGTTGTGATAATGCCTCAGAATACCCTTTCTTAAATGCGATCAGAAACAAGGACAAAAGAAGTTCTCCAGCCATGTGCTATCATGTTATGTTTTATGATGTTTCTTATAAAGCATATTAATTCTACAATTTATTGAACATACAAGTAACACTGTAACAGAGAAAATACTGGTTACATGAAGGACCTCTTGGTTCCTGCCTGCCTCAGGTCAGTAACACTACAGAATCACAGGATCACAGGATCAAAGGGTTTGACAAGATGTCAAGGTTTCAAAGGGACCCAAAGAGATCATCGAGTCCAACTCCCCCTGCCAGAGCAGGACCATGCAATCTAGCTCAGATCACAGAGGAATGCATCCAGACTGACCTTGAAAGTTAACAGAGAAGGAGAATCCACAGCCCATCTAGGGAGCTTGTTCCAGTGTTCTGTGACCCTTAAAGTAAAGAAGTTCCCTGTGTTGAGGCAGAACCTCCTGTGCTGTACCTTACATCCATTGCTCCTTGTTCTATCACAGGGAACAAGTGAGAAGAGCCTGTCCCCCACACACGCTCCTGACACCCAACCCTCAAATATTTATAAACATTTACTAAATCTCCTCTCAGTCTTCTCTTCTCCAGACTAAAAAACCCCAGGTCCCTCAGCCTCTCCTCATAAGGCAGTGCTCCAGTCCTCTAATCATTCTTGTAGACCTCCTCTGGACCCTCTCCAGCAGATCCTTGTCCCTCTTAAACTGGGGAGCCCAAAACTGAACACAGTACTCAAGATAAGGTCTCACCAGGGCAGAGTAGAGAGGAAGGAGAACCTCCCTTGATCTGTTGGATACACTCTTCTTAATACACTCCAGGATCTCATTGGCCCTCTTGGCCACAAGGGCACATTGCTGTTCCATGGATAACTTGTCACCCACCAGCACTCCTAGGTCTCTCTCCAGAGGGCTGCTCTCCATTAGATCACCTCCCAGCCTGTACTGGTGCAGTTTCTTATTCCTCCCCAGGTGCAGGACTCTGCACTTGTCCTTGTTGAACCTCATTTGGTTTCTCTGTGCCCAGCCCTCCAGTCTGTCCAAGTCTTGCTGGATGGCTGCACAGACTTCAGCTGTATCAGCCAAGCCTCTTGGTTTGGTGTCATCAGCAAACTTGCTCAACAGACTCTGTCCCCTCATCAGTGTCATTGATGAAGATGTTGAACAGCAACAGACCCAGCACTGGTCCCTGGGGACTCCATTAGTTACAGCTCTCCAGCTGGACCTAGCACCATTGATCACCACTCCTTGAACTCTATCTTGTAACCACCTCCTAATCCACCTCACTGCTCTTCCATCCCACATTTCCTGAGCTTACTTACTAGGATGCCATGGGAGACGGTGTCAAAAGCCTTGCTAAGGTCGAGGTAGACTACATCCACTGGTCTCCCTCAATCTACCCATTCAGTTATGTCATCATAGAATACTATCATGTTAGTCAAGCATGATTTCCCCTTGGTAAATCCATGCTGACTACTCCTGATAACCTTCTTCCCTTCTAAGTGCTTTGAGATGCCCTCCAGAAGGAACTGCTCTGTCATTTTTCCAGGGATGGAGATGAGGCTGACTGGTCAGTAGTTCCCTGGCACCTCTTTCTTGCCCTTTTTGAAGACTAGAGTGACATTGGCTCTCCTCCAGTCCTCAGGCACCTCTCCTGTCTGCCACCATTTTGCAAAAATGATGGAGTGGCAGAGCGACAACATCAGGCTGTTCTCTCAGCACCCTTGGGTGCATCTCATCAAGGCCCATGGACTTGGGAATGTTCAATTTGTGTGACTAATCCCTAACCCAGTCTGCACTGAGCAGTGGGAAGCATTCCCTCCTCCAGGCTTCCTCTCCTTCATGCAGGGTCTGGAGAACATACGGGAGTTCAGCCTCAGGTGTAAAGACTGAAGCAAAGAAGGCATTCAGCGACTCTTCCTACTGATAGATTTGAAGAAGCCCTTCTTGTTCTCTTTTACTTCCTTTGCCTTCCTATATGCCCTGCCAATTTCTCTATAATTCTCCCAAGTGACAAATTCATTCTTCCATGAATTGTAAGTTTCTTTCTTCCCTGAGATTTCCTTCTGGAGCTCCCTGCTCAGCCATGCAGGTCTTCTGGCATGTCAGAAGAAACAGAGGAGTCTCTTCTTAATGTGAACATGACTTTAAAGTGAGGGGTAAAGCCAATCTGTAAAGTGCTAAAGTTACTGTTCCACAGTGAAGTACCTGAAGAAGATGGATTTTACCTTATGTGGCCTAGCTTGACTGATCCCAGTGTAATCAGAATTTCTATCTGTTGATGAGAGAATATTTGGGTGATAAATAATGTTTAAACTTTCTTTTTGAAGGATATTTTCCTATCTGAAGTTCTTTCAACCTTCATGTTCAGAGGAGATAGTGAGAATATAGTTACAGTTTCAAATGGAAGATAGTAAGATATCAGTTAATACCAAAAAGTTTCTCAAACAGGCATTCCTTTTCAGAGAAACTATTTTGCCCCTCTGCATCTTCTGCATGTAATCACATGTCCTATTGCTTTGTCTCCAACTCAGAAGTACCCACCAAGAACTGCCACCCAAGAGAGATATGGGCACAAACAGAATGACAGAACTATGACAGAATATTTTATATGCTCTAAACCTTTCTAATGAGATTATCTTTGCAGCTGATGTCTGGCAAATGAGCCTTTGCCCTACAAAGCATTCTAGCTGGGGAGCTGAGAGCTGACAGTTACTGAGTATGTCACACCAGGAGGCAGATGTGTGAGCTGGGGTCTGACTCTGATGTGTGTCACATCAGACTATGCTGAGCATCTCCAGGAGTCTCTGAGGTCCTGATCTTGCTTTCTCTATTTAGGCAAAATCCCACTGAGGTCTCTCCATTAGATATGCAAAAATCAACAGCCCATGGATTCAATCATCTCAAGTACTTTTAAATGACTCAAAGCTCAATATCTGTTTTAAAGGCAAAGGTAAATTAGTCTATAAAATAAATTAATAAGGTCCCTAAATAGCTTCTCAGATTAGACACCTAACCATCATTTCAGGAATCTATGAAAGACTATACAATGTTGTTGTTTAACCCTGGGAAAAAAAAAAAGGCTTAGAACTTAGTTTTCATCAGTAAAGTGCTCTAGACTGTGCTCAAACACCTCAGACCCTACAACTCTCAGAATTCCAAAGCCTATGTCTTAAATGGTGTTCTTAACATTGTCATGAGTACATAAACCATAAAGATGGAAAAGGAAAGGTAATGCTGAGACAGTCTTTCTCTTCCAGGAATCCATTATTTATCCCATACATCCAAGGTTAGAAAACCCTTCCACATTGTGTCATCTGTTTTGATGCTGGTACTTTTCAAATGGGCCCCTTAAAATAAAATAAATAAAACTTCAACCCAAAAAGATGTTGCCATAGTTTCCTTCTAATTCTTCAGGTATATTTATTTGATCTATTCCTGGAGTTCTATACTTATGAACGCCACAACTTCTGGGCAACCTTTGTCAGCACTTCACTATTGCTTTCTTTTTTTCTTCTTTTTTTTTTTTTTTTTTTTTAATTTCCTAAAATATAATGTACAATTTTGTTATTGGAATAAATCTTTTCACTTGTTTTTCAGCTGGATAATAGATTGTTTTCCTCATGTCTGCAGCAACCTTCTGCGTACTTGCAGGTTAGTATCACATCCCCATCAATCACCATTTTCTTGCCTAAACTGATAAGCCCTAGATATTTCAGTCTCTGCTGGCGTGCCAGGTTTTGTATTGTTCCAGTTCTTCTCATTGCTCTTCTGTGGATATTTTTGCAGTAGCCAAAATTGGTCACAGAATTCCAGCTGATGTTTTGCCCGTGCAATTTTAAGTGGAGATTAATAGCAACTGGCAGCAAAGACAGTGGGAAGAATTGTATTCCAGAGCATCCAAGCTTTTGTCCTATTTATCAGAATGCCTAACTAAGCTGTATAGCCTGCTGTGACACAATAGTATAAATTTCATCCCATCTGAAAGTGTTAATTTCATTACCCTGAAAACATCTAGGTTTGAAAAGTCTCATAAGGCATTTGGAAACACTAAACTAACAGCCTGCTGACTGGCATCATGTTTTATATTTAACAAGATAAGCCAGGGCAGAACTTCACATCAATGTGGGGATAATGCATTCATTTAAATATGATAGTCTCAGCAGTTTTCAAAGTTCTTGTTTTGATTTGGGTTTTTTTGCTTGTTTGTTTGGGTTTTGTTTGTTTTGTGGGTTGGTTTTGGGGGTTTTTTGGTTTGGGTTTTTTTTTTTCTTGGGAGGGGTGAGTGGGAAATAAATTTCCAAAACAAAAATAAAAGCAGATTTTCAGACAAAACATACTTGTCTCTCAGGATATAGCAGTAATTAATTCAGCTCTACCAGAAGGACTATAGCAGAGAAAATCAATAAAACCTCTCTGTAAATACAGACTATGAACTTGAGGTTTGTCTATTTTTATTTTGTTATGCCCCATAGTCACTTTATTCCTATGATCCATAATCAATATTATATTTAATAACTGGTCTATAAATCCACATTAGCAAGAATTCTAGCTTTCATAATACATCATAAAAGCATTTTTAAGTGTGCTATTTTGAGTCAAATACATCACATGCTGTGTGGAGTTATTCTGTGCAGTAGATGCTCAGACAACAATTTTTTGCTTTGAAATGTTGGTTTTTTTTTTTCCCTGTCTTAGGTACTGTTCCTCATTGCTTTATATATTGTGGGAGAAAAACCAGAAATGACTCTTTATTACCTCTCAGGGCAATGGGAAACCACCCTTGATATGCTAGTGCAGGAGAATAGGGAATTAGGGAATCACTGAGTTTTCACTTCAGGAAGCACATTTTCCCTAAACAAATAAGACTTTGGGGCAGACCACAACAAGGAAAGATGAAAGTTGGTTATAAAAAAATAGAGGACTCTGTCTAAACAAAGTGAAAGCCCTCTTCTCTCTGTGTCAGAGGAGGTGAGAGGATAAGCAAAATTGTTTGTGTACTGTGGTATTCTCTTGTGATTTCATCCTCAGGTGACCAATGTCCAATGAAAACTACTGTCCTCATGTGTGAGAAAATGGCTGGATCTGCCATCTTCATAGGAAGCTGAATATAATTTGCCCAGTTATCACAGAATCAGAGAATGTTAGGTATTGGAAGGGAGGGACCTCCAGAGATCACGAGTCCAACCTCCCTGCTAAATCAGGATCTGGACTTCAAGGTTCAAGCAAATTATTTATTTGAATTTCACTTACATATTTAACTGCATGGCTCAGACAACCTGAACTCCACTCACTGATATAATATACCACAACTGCAGGTTTTCATAGTACAACAGAAGAATGCACGACAACAAGTTAAGAGGTACACTAGATGTCACATGCACATTAGTCAACCACCCATGGCTACAAACTTGCAGCATGCCAAACATCCACTTACCCTTCCAGGTAACTTCTCTCAATCCCAGGAAAGTGATCTTGGCCAGTGTCCTGACTAAAGAGGGATGGTCTCCATACAGGTAAGATATTGGAGAGGTGAATCCCAAATCCTAAATCAAATCCTTAGTGTTTTTATCCCCTGATTTACATTACTCTGGAAATGACTATGTTTGAGTGGATTATACTGTCTGGATGCACAGGTTTGTGAGCTGAAAAAGCACCGAACCCTTCCATCTTCTCCTTACCTTGCTTTCTTAGACAATTGAGTAGTGGTTTGGATTAAAACTCAGGGCACAATATTTGTTGAGGGATTTCCAAGGTCACTTCAGGATTCAGTTCTTCAAATGATGCAGCACTACTCTATTTGGTCTATAACTTATGGACAAATTGGGGCTGAGCTATCTACACAGGTCATCTCTGCATTGATAGGTTCTCAAGGCAGTCCAAGGCTGGATTGCTTGTACAACTCCCTGTGAGTCACCCGCATGCACTAGACATTACCTAAATCTGTTTATGAACTATCAGCCGGATGATTCATACACTGGTTTGTACTAGCTGTTATCTAATATCCATACAAATGAGTTCATTTCAGTTAATAATAACAGGGATTTGAACTGAGGTCTGATACTGTTGAGATCTCTCCCAGTCACTGTAATCATGAAATCAACATTTGATATTCGAGCAACTATCAGTATGGATTTCTTGTTTTTCTGGTCCTTGTTTTTTTGGTCCTTGTTTTTCATGTCTCAGTAAATATTGGCTTCTCTTCACACTCTGAAGAAAAAAAATGCAGGTGGATAGAAGGGCTTCATTCCCAGCCAGGTAGATGGCAGATATTACAGGAGCATCATGACCTTTCCTTTACTAAGAGCCAAGAACTGAGCCATGGCCAACTGTGCTGGTTTGAGGCTAATTGGAATATTTTAATAGAGAAAATTACACTATAGGCTGTGAAAGGAAAACATCATGATGTCTGCTTCACTCATAGGCTTTCTGAGATGTTTAAGAGAAAAACGCAAAACATTAGATAACAGTCTGTCTGCAGGGGCACAGCGTCTCGGGCAGTCTAGCTTCTGGCTTCTCTTTGCCAATTATCTTACTAACCACTTTTCTTCTAACCCCCCTGGGCAATCCTCCTAATTCACCTTGTGAGTAAAGAAAACCTTGGGGTAAGGGATAGGGTGGAGAGAAGGTGGAAGGGTGGTTGGGAGCCCCTCCTGGGATCTCTGATTTCTGGGAGGGGTGTTGTGTTTCTGTATTACCTTTAACTTGTATATTCCCGTCTATAGTGTATATATCTGTTTGTACATTGTGCTGAGCTGTAAACAGAGCTTCAGTCCTTAACTTCCAGCCGGCTGAGTTCTAGTCTGGGTGTTTTTACAAAGTGAGGGGGGCTGGGAACTCCCAAACCATAACACCAACACATGGCAATTCAGAAAAGAACTATGTGGAATGAGCCTTGGTAGGAACCCTGGACCAACAAGTGGCAGGAGAACACCTGAGACTGCTGAAAAGGTACAGTGCAATATCACCACAAACTGACTTGTCTGATGGCCTGTGCCAACATCTGGTCATAGACCCCTCTCTACAGGAATAGAAATTGGGGGAAACACCACTGTATGGATGTTTAGCACTGCATGTGAGCAAGAAAGCCAGTGTCAGGGCCAAGCCACTGAGCAGAGCCTGAGCCTGAGCCTGAGCCTGAGCCTGAGCCTGAGCCTGAGCCTGAGCCTGAGCCTGGCTGGGGTGAACACTGTGGTTCCCCAGACTGGGCTGTGCCAACCCACCAGAGTGGTCTTGAGGATAGGGTCTTCCCTAACTCTCATTGTGCACACGTGTGCATGTGTGTGTGAATGCACACAAAGCTTTTCCTGACAACACAGTTCATCTCTCGCTTGGTCTACTTCATAAATTAAGTTAGCCGTGTCCATGAACATACGTTCCAAACTTTTTCTCATTGCAGTAGAGAATTGTGTCTTGGGACTGTAACCTATGTAACAATCATCCCCTTAAGCTTAAGTATGCCACTCTTGGAGAAGACGACTGTCAGGGTTCCCTCATTAAGAAAGCATCCATTTCCATTTACTTAGAGATATTCCAAGTTCTTAGGGGTTTCATAGGCTCAACATATGCTGTAGCAATGCCCAATTTTGATGTAAGCACTCATTTTCATTGACCTCCTTTAGTGTACTAAGCAGGCTTTATTATGTTTTCTAATTATAAATTCCTATTCAACATTTTTGAACAGCTTCCAGTAATTCATTAGTTAAGTAACTAAAAGCTGTCAAATATCTCATGTCTCCTGTTTCGTCTATCAGGATCATGTCCTTTCCCATAACGATGTCTTGAGATGAAAGGGGCTGGAATTACACATCTGTTTGGAAAAAAGGAACAAAAAATAAGGAAAGACTTGAAGAAAATAGTGGGGGGTTTTCACATTTATACTTAAACTAAAAAGTTCTTATGTATAGTGCTAAGTCAGTAAAGTTCAAAGAAAATTATTATTATAATACTAGAGAACATTTTATGAGAAAGAATTTTCAGAATTTAGCATATTTGGTTAAGACTCGTAAAGATAGTTATTTAAGATATTATCTTAAAAAGTTAATAAATTATATTCATCTTAATGACATTTTCTAAACATGCTAAGACAAGCATTGCACCTGGGATTACACATTTTACATGCTGCTTTTCCTGTTAAGATACCAATTTTATCATCAAACTAATCTTGCAAAACAGGAGTCCATATTCATTTTATATAAATATAGACAGAGATATATAGCTTGATCAAAAACGTTTGGACTTTAGCGACAGTTTTTTTCAATGTTGGTGGAAGGTAACACAGATACAGAGGGGGAGGATGAGTAGGTGCTCTTTATTTTTGTGTTACACTGGATGTACATAACCTAGCTTAACTACTTCTTCCCCATCTGGAGTACTGTGTACAGTACCCAGCAGGGCAAAGGAGGTGATTCTCCCCCTTTACTCTGCTCTCGTCAGACCCCACCTGGNAAGGCTGGAGAGGGACTATTTACAAGGTCATGCAACAACAGGACAAGGGGCAATAGGTTTAAACTGGCAGAGGGGAGATTTAGACTGGATATTAGGAGGAAGTTCTTTCCAGTGAGGGTGGTGAGACACTGGAACAGGTTGCCCAGGGAGGTTGTGGATGCTCCCTCCCTGAAAGTGTTAAAGGCAAAGTTGGACAAGGCCTTGAGTAACTTGTACTAGTGGGAGGTGTCCCTGCCTATAGCAGGGAGTTGGAATTAGATGATCCTTGAGATCCCTTCCAACCTTAACCATTCTATGATTCTATGATACTTCTGATTGCACAACTATAGGTTGTACTCCTAATAACATTAATTGTATTTTCTATTTATTAGGTATTTCTTAAGTATTTCTTGAGTATGGTTTTATAACCATTTTCTTGATGCATTTAAACTAATTTTTCTCTGAGAATGTTTGCCATATAATCAAGTTGCATGAGAGAGGTCAAAATGTTGTCATTTTCCCCACTGTATGAGTCAGTCAAATTAATGTTGTTTTCTGAAGGGTGTTTGCTCTGGTAATAGTATTTTATCCTGTTACCCATTATGTTGTTTTGCTGCTCCAGTATGAGAACCATACCACCATAAGCAGCTGGCAACCCACTTGTCTCTTTCATGACCAGTAATTTTTCCAGGTTATCCTGTGGCTGTCCCTACCTGTAAAAATGTTATTTTTCTTGCTTGCCTCACATTACCATCAATTCTGTTAAAAATAATCATCATTCCACATTTCTCCTTTTCTCTCTGCTGTATATAACTCCTCCAAATACTACATAAGGTTAACATTTTGATATACACACAGCATATTTTGGCAGACTGAATTCTTGTAATTTAAAGTACAGAACAAGATGATAATGAACGTTGCTCTGAACTAGACCTGTGGGTTGCTATGTGTCTCACTGTTCGAATAAGAATGTGCTTGAAGTTATGATCTAAGAGGACACTTCTGCCACCTTCAAAATGAAAAATAATGGCAGGGAAAAAAAAAAACCCAACAAAAAAAACCCCCAATCCATAATGATTTTATACCACTCAAAATCTCCCAGATATTACAAAGCCCCTTATCTGTGTGATAGGCAATATTAAAAAACAAACAAGCAAACAAAAACTTTAACAAAAAAAACACAACACAAATCTTCAATAAAATATAAGAAAGAAATGGGTTACCAAACGGACTACATTGAGGGAGTGTGAAAGGGAGTTAGATTTATGGCACCAGGCTCTGCAGACCCCCTTAGCAGAGGCAGGTGACCCAAGAAACAAGGGGGAATGGACACAGGTACCTATCAGAAGGGGCAAGGGAAACCCCTTCTAGTCCCCCTTAATCCCTCAGTTGCCCTTGCACAACAGATAAAGGGCACTAGAAGTTGAGGGTGAGATGGTTTTGGAGGCAGAAGTAACACCATCAGGGGGGGTTGACTAAAGTAAATCAGTCACACTCTTGCATCAGTACTGGTACCCAAAAGAAAGAGAGGAGGGTAGTTGTTACTGGTGACTCCTTTCTGAAAGGAACAGAGGGCCCCATATGCCAGCCAGAACCCTCCCACAGGGAAGTCTGCTGCCTCCCTGGGGCCCCAGGGATGTTACCAGAAGACTGCCTAATGTAGTGCAGTCCTATGATTACTATCCCTTGTTGGTTATACAGGTGAGAAATGATGAGGTTGATACCGGAGGTCTAAAAGCCATCAAAAGGGACTTCAAGGCACAGGTAGTCCTTTCGTCATTACCCTTAGTTGCAGGTAGGAATGCTGAGAGGAACAGGAAATGATGCCTGATTAGCAGTTGGCTCAGAGGCTGGTGCCACCAACACAATTGTGGATTCTTTGGTCTTGGGGAACTTTATACAGCCCCAGGTATGCTAGTGACAGATGGGGTACATGTGTCTCAGAGGGGGAGAAGGATCCTGGCTTGTGAGCTGGTGGGGCTTGTTAAAAGGGCTTTAAATTAGGCTGGAAGGGGAAGAGAGTTAAACACTGTCTTGGTAGAGATGAACCAAAGGAGGCTAAGGGTGGTAAGCCAGAGATAGGGGTAAAACCTGCAGCCCAGCTGAAGTGTATGTACACTAATGCATGCAGTATGGGTAATAAACATGAGGAACTGCAAGCTTTGATAGAAGAGGAAAACTGTGATGTTGTTGCCATCAAAGAAACATGGTGGGATGACACACAACTGGAGAGCTCTAATCAATGGCTACAGACTCTTCAGGAGAGACAGGCGAGGGAGAAGGGGTGGAGGAGTAGCCCTATATATTAGGATGATCTGAATGTCATGGAAGTAGAGATTAAGGATGATCAGGCTGGGGTAAGTATTAGGGGAAAGACCAACAAGGCTGACATCCTGGTTGGAGTCTGTTATAGACCACCCAACCAGGAAGAAGAGGTTGATTTATTATTCTTTAAGCAGCTGGAGGCTGCCTCAAGATCACTTGCTCTTGTTCTTGTGGGTGACTTTAACCTGCCAGACATCTACTGGGACTCTAACACTGCAGAGAAGAGGCAGTCTAGAAGGTTCCTTGAGTGTATGGAGAACAATTTCTTATCTCAGCTGTTGCTTAAGGGGTGCAGCCCTGCTTGACCTGCTGTTCACAAATAGAGAAGGGTTGGTGAGAGATGTGGTGGTTGGAGGCTGCCTGGGGTCCAGTGACCATGAAATTACAGAGTTTTCAATATATGCTGAAACCAGGAGAGGCATCAATAAAACTTCCACACTGGACTTCCGAAGGGCAAACTTTGGCTAACTCAGAAAGTTCCTTGGGAAACAGCCCTTAAAAACAAAGGGGTCCAGGAAGGCTGAACCTGCTTCAAGAAAGAACTCCTGAAGGCACAGGAACAGGCTGTGCCAATGTGACAGAAGATGAGCCTATGAGGGAGACAACCAGACTGGATGGGCAAGGAGCTACTAAAGGAATTAAGATAAAAAATGGGTGTATCACCTTTGGAAAAAAAAGAAGGTATCCCAGAAAGAGTTTAAGGATGTTTCTAGGTCTTGTAGGGAAAGAGAGGCAAAAGCCCATTTAGAACTTAGACCAACCGCTGCTGTAAAGGAGAATAAAAAATGCTTCTATAAATATGTTAATGGCAAAAGAAGGGGCAAGGACAACCTCCACTCCTTATTAGATGCAGAGGGGAATATAGTAACAAAAGATGAGGAAAAGGCAGAGGTACTTAACACCTTATTTGCCTCAATCTTCAATAGTGGGGCAGGCTGTCTCCACAACAACTAGCCCTCCTGAATTGGCAGATGGAGCCAGGGACCAGTATAGAAGCAATCCAGAAGGAAGCAATAAGGGACCTGCCAAGCCACTTGGGATCCTCACAAGTCCATGGGACCATATGGATTGCATCCTAGGATGCTGAGAGAGCTGGCAGATGAGGTCTCTAATGACTGGAAGCTGGCTAATGTGATGCCCATCTGAAAAAAAGGGCAGGTGGACAAACCAGGAAATTACAGACCTGTCATAGTGACCTCAGTGCCAGGCAAGGTTATGGAACAGGTCATCTTGAGTGCCATCACACAGCACCTACAGGATGGCCAGGGGATCAGGCCCAGCCAGCATGGGTTTAGGAAGTGTTGGTCCTGCCTGACCAACCTGATCTCCTTTTATGATCAGGTTACCCTCCTGGTGAATGCAGAGAAGGATGTGGATGTAGTCTACCTGGACTTCAACAAAGCCTTTGACACTGTTTACCACAAAAAGCTCCTGGCAAAGCTGGCAGCTCATAGCTTGGACAGTTTCACTCTGATATGGGTGAAGCTGGAGGGCCAGGCCCAGAGAATGGTGGTGAATGGTGCCACATCCAGTTGGCAGCCAGTCACTAGTGGTGTCCCCCAGGGATCAGTGCTGGGCCAAGTCCTGTTCAATATCTTTATTGATGATCTGGATCACGGGACTGTGTCCATAATCAGCAAGTTTGCAGATGACACCAAGTTAGGAGTAGGTATCAATCTGTTGGAGGGTAGGAGGGCTCTGCAGAGGGACCTGGACAAGCTGGATGTGTGGGCAGAGGCCACTGGGATGAGATTTAACAAGGCGAAGTTTAGGGTTCTAGACTTTGGCCACAACAACCCCAAGCAATGCTGCAGGCTGTGGACAGAGTGCCTGGAGAGCAGGCAGGCAAAGAAGGGACCTGGGGGTACTGGTAGATAGTAGATGAAAATGAGCCAGCAGTGTGCCCAGGTGACCATGAGAGCCAATGGCATCCTGGCCTGTATCAGGAATAGTGTGGCCAGCAGGACAAGGAAGGTTATTCTTACCCTGTACTCAGCACTGGTCAGGCCACACCTTGAGTACTGTGTCCTGTTTTGGGCCCCTCAATTGAAGAGAGATGTAGAGGTACTGGAACATGTCCAGAGAAGGGTGATGAAGCTGGTGAGGGGCCTGGAGTACAGCCCTATGAGGAGAGGCTGAGGGAGCTGGGGTTGTTTAGCCTGGAAAAGAGGAGGCTCAGGGGAGACCTCATTGCTGTCTACAACTACCTGAAAGGTGGGGGTCAGTCTCTTCTCCCAGGCAACCAGTGCCAGAACAAGGGGACACAGTCTCAAGTTGTGCCAGGGGAGGTCTAGGCTGGATATTAGGAGGAAGTTTTTCACAGAGTGATTTGCCATTGGAATGGGCTGCCCAGGTGATGGAGTCGCCATCCCTGGAGGTGTTCAAGAAAAGACTGGATGAGGCACTTAATGCCATGGTCTAGTTGATTGGCTATGGCTGGGTGATAGGTTGGACTGGATGATCTTGGAGGGCTCTTCCAACCAGGTTGATTCTGTGATTCTACGACTCTATATATTTTCTAACCTGAGGAAATATTTCCTGGTGTATACAACAATCACTCTTTCTGTTGAGTGCCATGACACCTATTATGAGAAGTACAACCATAGATAGAGATAACAAGGCAGAAAAGAAAGCTTACATCAATTTCAAATCATAAAAGTGGAAAGAAACAAAAAACAAACAAACAAACAAAAGACAGAAAAAACAATACAGTATTGCTTTATTTTTAAAATACAAAGGATTTTTTTCCTGCTGTTGTCTTGGTATCGTTTCTTAAATTTGATTTTAGGCAGCAGCAATCAATTACCAATTATTTATATGTAGAAAATCAGTTTCTATTTGAGTACATAAACCAGTCTTATTGATGTAGTATATTATTCTGCACAAAGCAATATTCTAGTTTAGAGAAAACTAACCATAGGCTGGTGAAAAAGATTGTATCTAGATCAGTTAATTATTGTATTTACAATAAGTCTTAATGCAGTTTTCCCAAGGCCTGAACGTTCACAGGTTAGGGATTTGTTTGACCTTTTCTTAATATGCTTAGCAACTGCTATTAGTGTGAATTTCCATAGCTGTCTGTTATATAAAATACAGTCACTAAAACACATCCTGAGAGCTAGATGCCAACACTATTGAATACTGAGTACTTGAACCCAAGAAAATAATCCGTGAAATCCTTGCCTCATCTGAATGTGTTCATTTTTTCTCCATCCGTATCCCAAATTCTGTGACACTACAAACTCAAAACCTCACAGGTCTAATCACCTTACACTGGTATTGAATCACAGAGGATGGAAGCAGAGAGAAATTTCAGAGGTTACCTACTCCATTCCCTGACTCAAGGTCAGATCAGTTGTTATTCATAATAGATTATTACAATTTGGTTTTAAAGAGCTTTTCATTAACAAGGGAAGTCTAGCTTCTATGCAGAAGAGTCAAAGGCAGCTTTATCCTGGGTGCTGTGCTTTCAACCTGCTAAGGCTGAGAAGAGCCTGATGCCCCAAGCTCTTGACTGGCAATTAAAATAATAATAATTTTTTTTAAAATCTGATCTTTCTTGCTTCATTCCTTCTTTTTTTGCTGGAGCAAATTCTAAGTACATTAAAAAGAGGGGAAAGAGTGACTCTCTGATAGAATGAATCATAGAATCATAGAATGGTAAGGTTGGAAGGGACCTCAAGGATCATCTAGGTCCAACCCCCTGCCATAGGCAGGGACACCTCCCACTAGTACAATGTGTGGATGTGTGTGATATGTGGAGCTTCCTAATAATGAATTAATTCCTACTCTTTTCTTACCTAATCAGTGGCAAACGTTAGAGCCAGACACTCAAGAGGCAGATGTCCTCTTGTGTTAGTTGTCACTCTGCATGCCTTCCTTGAGAGTCAGCTGTTAGGACGACTACAGAGTTTTTGACAGGCCAAGAGCAACACATACTCTGCATCTTCCTTTAGCAGTCTGCTGACATTCAAACCGCTCTTCAATTCTGCTGAGAAAGGCCAAAGTCCTAATGAGGCCAGGGTACTTCAACCACATCAAAACCAACAAAACCTTATCAAATTATTCAGCGTTCCTTACAGGTTTTAACTACATTTACCTTTAGAACAGAAAAAAAAAGCATATCACAAATGAATAAAATCCCTGGAATTTTATTCTCTGGGTTAGCATAATATATAGTAGTTATCCTGTCTTCTAATAAAAGTCTTCTCTAATGTCTTTTAGCACACTTTTTTAATGAGTGTATTTTTATGTTATGAGGATCATAATGAAAAGTATACTCTTTTGATCATTAGATTTTTGCACTATAATTTTCAAGATAATAATAACAACTAAACTTGAAACTATATCCAGTTTGTTCAATTTAATAATATGAGGCACAGGGACACTTGCTTAAGAACTGAGGCTTGCTTGTGCTTATTCAGTGAAAATCACCCAGCATGAATAACTTGAAGTTTATAGCCTATTTAAATGTCAGGAAAGCTTTATTTTAATGACTTAGCTGCTAACACAACAAAGAGCTTATGAATGCTCTGAACTTAAAACACATGAATAAAACTACCTGTGTGTTTTGTTAGCCCTTATGTGAAATTTCAATATATTCACATTATTCAGAGGTCTACATTGATGATGATCCAATAACGCCTTCATTTTTGGTACTCATTTATTGGCCTAGTCAATTCTTTAACATTATTCACTAGAACATGTTGCCCAGGGAGGTTGTGGATGCTCCCTCCCTGGAGGTGTTCAAGGCCAGGTTGGACAAGGCCTTGAGTAACCTGTACTAGTGGGAGGTGTCCCTGCCTATGGCAGGGGGTTGGAACTAGATGATCCTTGAGGTCCCTTCCAACCTTACTATTCTATGATTTTCTGTGTCCTCCCAGAAAAAATAATATACATCGTACCCATTCTAATAATACTCATTTGGAAAAGAATATGAGGAAAAATAATTTATATTATTTCAACTATAATCAGAAAGAAATCCTTACTCATCAATAGAAATCATGTTTCTGAAGAGTAGCATCACAGAACAGTCTGGGTGGGAAGGCAGCTCCGAAGTTCACCTAGTCCAACCCCCTGCAGTTAGCAGGGGTCTTCTCAACTAGATCAGGCTGCCCAGAGCCCTGCTGAGCTTCATGCTGAGTATCTCGAGGATGGGGCCACAACCACCTCCCTAGGCAACCTGTCCCAGTGTTCCACTGCTCTCATGGTAAGGAACTTGTTTCTAACAACCAATTTAAATCTACTCTTCTGTAATTCAAAGCCATTACCCCTTGTCCTGTCACCACAGGCCTTTGTTGACAGTCTCTCATCACCCTTCTTGTAGGCCCCATCCAGGTACTGGCAGGCTGCTGTTAGGTCTCCCTGGAGCCTCCTCTCTTCCAGGCTGAACCAACTCCAGCTCCCTCGGCCTGTCCTCATAGCAGAGGTGCTCCAATCCGCTGATCATTTACATATATTGCTTACTCTTTGAATAATATAGAACAATTAAGCAGATCCTGATATGCATACCAGTGTAGTGTTACTAGAACATCTGTGAACATACAGTGGCCATATGTACTTCTAATGAAGCTGAAAGGCAGCACTCAGGTAAAATAACATTTAATGGTCAGTACACAGAAGAAAGATTGTAACAGGGAGTGACTACATGTAAGTTTATTCTAACATTTATGGGACAAGAAAGAGTACTTTTCTTGTCAAAGTTAAAACCAGTAAGAAATAGAAATTAAAACCTACTAAAGTAATAATATCTGATGGGATCAGAGATTATATGATCTAATTAGCTGGATATCATTTACCATCAGCAAAGGCTAAATTCAAGTAACTCCATTTTATTATGATTGCTTTATACATACATACATACATATGTATATATATATATATATATATATATGCACACACACCAAAAAAAAAAAGGGAAAACTTAAAGAAAATATAGAGAGATTTTAACAGAGCTGACCCATTCACAGGGCAGGTGAATACATGAAGAGCATGTTTAGAATAAAGAGCAGAGGAGGAAACGTTCCTGAATTAATGAAATACAGCATTATATCAAATTATATCAAATTATATAAGTATCAAGTTTG
>VWZE01012523.1:422373-463062 GCA_013396675.1 Eubucco bourcierii | reverse complement strand
GACAGAGAGCAACTGACTTATCAATTGTTTTGGTTAGTGTTCCCAAACAATTCTCCAGCAAGCGTATGAGTGAAGTAGACATCATGATGTTTTCCTTTCACAGCCTATAGTGCAACTTTGTCTATTAAAATATTCCAATTAGCCTCAAACCAGCACAGACTATATCAGAACATTAAAAATTAAGAATAAAAATAACTATCTTGTTTTCAGCATGTTAATGGGAAGAACCAAAGAGATGTATCATAAAATGTAGGATTTTATTGGGAAAGTGTTAAAATTTTTTGGCAGAGACACATGCCGTATGTTGGCGCACGATTAACTGCAGAATAACTAAAAACTCCAGATATAAAACTGTGTTAGCTGTATTTACCTGTCCCACATTAACTGCCACCACAAAACTATGCAGTCCAGTTATATCTTTATAGACTTAAAGGCTATAGGATATGGGTAAGAGCATAAGGCAAGGACACCCAAGTGAAAATAAAATTGACTGTATAATTCTCAGTTGTTCAGATCTAGTACACAGCCAGAAGTATCTGTAAATAATGGTATGTTAAGGCCTTGGTAGTTACAGAGGAACTGCACTGGGAAGTTCATGGAAAATAAAGCTCAAAATCCATCTACCCAGGAGTTATATAAAGGTCCCAAATTCTTATAATAATTCTGTCAAATGGTAGCAATTTGTAGCAGTCCTTATGAAGCATAGACAATATTGTAGCATCAGGACTGCAAAGTTAATAAATCTATTCTGTAGAGAAATTCATTCTTGTGTGCAGAAACAAAATGTATGCAACAGAAATCACTCCCATCAAACCCTGCAATCTGCAGGAAAATCAGTTTTATGAAATTATGTTAGATGACTCAAAATGTGTACCAAAGCATGTGATTTTCTGCTAATATCTACAAAATTTTCTTTCACACGAGGAACATAAAGTAAATGGAAACTAATTCTTTCCTGAATTCTGATTACTGCATGTATTTTATGTGCTATTAATGTAGTTGTGTCAAATAGACTAATTGACAAGAAAAATTTTTGCTTTGCGTAAGACTTGTGAATAGTTAGATAAAGCAGAAGCTAAGAAAAGCTCTAAATACTTGCATGTACAAGTGGCTAACATTTCCCTGTTGACTTGCTTTGCTGTACCACAACTGCAGGATGTCATAAAACCGTATTTTATTGTGTATTGTTCATACACAACAGCCAGAAGTGTACTAGGTCATTTGCAGGCACACCAAAAAAAAACCCTCTCCCCAGGAGCTCATTCTTTTATTCTTCCTTGTTTGGCTGTTACCTTTAATCTAAAATTAAAACCATTTACACTGATAATATATACTTGCTTCTTGTGTATTGAAAGCAGAACACATACTCTGGTATTCAAGCAGGCTGCATGATCAAAAGCTTCATCACTACCTGACAGGCTATGAAGTGGCTGCCCCTGGAGAAAGGCTGAAGTTCTGCTCCTACCACACAATTCCTGGCCACAGAGCCTGGCATACCTCCTCCTTTGCACTGCAGGGTACATCCCTGGCAGCTTCCACTGCTAAAGAATACAGAGCTATGGCTATTTGCCCCCAGGCTGTAAGATGCATCTTTTCAGGCAATAATCTCCATTAAGAGGGCTGTAGTAAAAGAGCTACCCTTGCAAGAATAGAAAAATATGAACTCTTTTAATTAAGGACTGGTGTAAAGCGACAGCAGAATTGAGCCAGAGTGATAATATTAATGGCATTCTGAACTCTTGCAGGTAGAGCTTACTCATGCCACTCATGCTTCCAACTGAAGCTTGCTTCACAAAAATGAAGCCTCAGGGGCTCAATCTGCCAAGGTGCAGAGCTTCTTACAGAGAACTGAGTGCTCTTAACTGACACAGAAAGCAGAGCCTTGGTCACCATCAGCTTCCCACTGAAATGTCTGGAATTGACAAGATCAAGGGTTATTTTGAACTGTGAACAAAAAGGAGCCAGGACACAATCTTCTGATAATGTCCAACTTCTTTGTCACTTCCAAAGTCCCTGCATAGCTGATTGAAGCACACCACAATTATGCAGTGTCAACCATTCCGGTTACTGATACTGATTTTTTTTCTTCCTGAGCATTTTATACCCAACAGCACCTCAGTCTGAATTTAGCCTGCAGCTATATTGTTATTCCTGTGATTGATAACAGGAGATCTGACACAGATTGCTACAGCAGTATACTGCTCTGCCCACTTCATTCTGGTCTGGTGTTTTGGTCTCTCTCTTACATTTAGGTGTATCTGTCATTTTTAATTTCATTCCCTTTGATGCTAGACATACTTCACTGTAATTGGTGATACTCTGCTATTGATTGGCAGTGGCTCTGGCTTGTCCTTTAAACCACCATCTGTCTTTGCCTTCCCCCAATCCTACTGATGCCAGTTGTGCTGGTAACTGGACTTCATTGCTGGAAGATTGTTTCTCACCAGTTCACACTATTTGCATAGGAGCCTAACAACCATAGAGAGGAAAAAATGAAAATAAAACACCACAGAATTGCTTGTTATGCCAAATATTACTCAGTGATTGCACCAGTGATGGCAGCCAGACACTGGCACTTAAAGAGAGTCTAGTAGTAGTGCCAGGATATAAAAATTCAACATATGACCTTAGTAACTCTGAGTAACATCAAAATAAGCAGCTTGCCTCACAGAACCAGTATCAGTTACATTAGATCTGTTTCAAGGTATTATCTGTAAATCTCCATAATTTTTAAATTATTATTAGGCTTATGTGCATTTATTCACATGCATAACCAGAGGGGAAAAGGATGTGCAAAGAATCTTTTTGGAAATTCAAAGATCACTGTATACAACCTCTAAGAATGAGAAAAGAGTTAAAATGCATGCCCAAAGGGCACATGTTGCCCATTGCCTTACACTGTTGTGTATGTGTATATGTGCGTGCATATATATATGTGGGGAGATAGATAGATAGATAGATAGATAGATAGATAGATAGATAGATAGATAGATAGATAATGTCATAAATAAAGTCTCAAATGTTAACATGCATTAACAGCTCCTGGATTCTCGAAGATTAGTAAAAGGCTTTTCTTGTCTTGTACTGCAGCTTGTTTCCATGTGTGCAGCTATATTTATACACTCTTTAATGCTAATATGATGTTGATCCAGGTCTGCATTAGACTTGCTTTACCAGGTGTGAATCCTGAATACATTCCTTTATCTACATTACTGGATTTGTTTCTGATTTAAGATGTAAAGAGAGGGCAAATCCAAGTGGTTTGGTGCCGAAGGCTACACAACCTTGAGTTTATCATTATATGTTGTAATGGAGAGGTATTAATGGATGTGAGATTATTTTTTTTCAAAATTAATATTGTTTATTCATTTTGATATTCGAAATTCTTGCTACTCGCCCAGTAATTTTTAATAATAATTGGTTCTGTGTAATGGTCATGCAAACATTGTACAAAGGAATAACTGTCTCTGGAAAACTTAAGAAATAACTAGCCATGATACAACATTAAACTCAATTGAACTGCAAAAGTTCTTGCTGTCAATATACTGCTTGCCCACTAGATGGACTCAGGAAGCTCCTTTCTGTTTAATACAGAAGGGCCTTGTAATTAGAGAATTTCTTACAGAGTTTTGCTAAAGAGGCTTTTGAATATTTACTTACAAAAATATTATCTCTGGATTCCCCATGGCTAATAACAGTTCCTGGACCAGACCAAATATTTGCAGGGAGCTCTGTTGACATCTTCTTAGCCATTGCGGCTTCTGATCTTCCCAGGCTCTTAGAAAGCATGCTGGGAGAGAAGTAGACAATCTCTGACCTTGTCCTGGTTCCCTCTGGACAATTTGTGTGTCCCTTCCTGGGCTTCCCAGTCTTGATAGAGGACTTAAGGGTGTAGGCAGGATGTCTTGCAGATCTGCAGTCTTAGCACAATGTCACACTGGCAAGGCAAGCCTATCTCCTGGAGGTATCTAAAGCCTGTTCTTGGTAAACTCGATGCAGTTTCCATGCAGACAAACCCAAAGCGTTAGGGTTTGTTACTATGTAGCAGAGCTAGCTTACAGCTCAGCATGGCAGGATGCAACAGCAGTGAGGCAGTAGCAGAATCAACTGCCAGAAGCAGAGCACAATAAGGCAAAAAGCAATGGTGGCAGCTGCAAGCACCATGTCTCTACCTACTTATCTCTTTTATCAATGTAACCCCAGTCTAATGGACCTTTGGACACAGATTAACAAATCAGAATGGCAGTTAGCCAAGCCAAGTTTAGCCATGTTAGGTGATGTCAGGGCTTGCTTTTACATTTTGGGGCAGAACACAAACAAGTGTATAAACATGTGAGGGCACCCTGTAAGTAAGTTTGGGATAGACATGGTGGCACCAAGCCCTTTTGTCTTCCCTTCCTGCAATTGCTTCTCCCATCAACAGAAGGAGGGAGAGCAGAAAAACATGTCTGGCTGAGCCAGGACATGTTCAGGCCTATTCTGGGCCATTTAGGCCTAAACATGTCTGGCTGAGCCAGGACATGTTCAGGCCTATTCTGGGCCATTTAGGCCTTCCACAACAAATATATTAATGGAAGATCTATCCTGACTATCCCAAAACAGCAGTCAGTATAAACTTTAGGAGAAATGTATTTGTATGCTTATTCATTCTGCGGTGTTACAGAGATATAAGTTAAAGATCTATGTATGTATTGATCTTTATTGATGGTAGTGGCAGTACTGTCCTTCACAGTTGTTTCTCTGTAAATTCAAGTGCAATGTTTACCAGGAATTCACTTAGCTAAGACACAGGCACTTTTATAAAAGCCCTCAAAACAGTCTCTATTAAAACGTCTCCACCGCAAGACAAGACAGAAGTACTCTTTTCTGAGACTAACAGTGGAAATGTCATTTGTTATTTGGAAAATCTCTGCCATCCCTAGTTTTAGATTATGGTTTTAAAGCTCTGACATTTTTCACTACAGCTTCAACTACCATGTGCACAAATACATACACAGTTCTGCAGACAAACCATTTTTCCAAATCAAAGCAAATCAACAGCTGCTTAAAACATAATGCTGCAGATACTTGCGGGCAGGAGCAGACTGATTTGCCCATTTCATAACTATTGATTTTTGATTGCAGAGGTTATGCTGCAGATGAAAAAAATCATAATCATACTAAAAGATGCTTTACTAAAAACTCGCACTCTACAAAACAAAGTGGAAAAGAAGCCAATTCAGATAACTGAATAAAAAAAAACAGCAATTGCTGCCATCTTTTCTCTTGTTTCTAGGACCTTGCTGTAAATGACCTTAACTGTATCAGTCCATATCAGGACTACCTAAGCAGCCAAAAGTGGGGAGCTGGGCAAAAGAGAAAAATAGAGAAATAATGAACTCTCCAATTTAGCTTCTTTATGTATGGCAAGGACTTGCCCCCAGATCCTCTCAATCCTCCATCTCATAACCTTTGGAGACGGACAGGACAGGGACAGGGACAGGACACAACAGGGAAAAAGAGAGAAAAAAATTTGTATATTAAATAGAAAAAAAAAAAAGTCAAAAATTCAAGACAAGAAAGTGCTCAGCTACTGAACTGTGTCATGGAAGCATTTCAAGGCATGCCCCTGTTTGACTTGAAAGTTTCTGAAAACCCCCAAACTTTCAAATACATGTACATGTACAACACCCTAGGCTGCAGGACTCAGTTGATCACATCAGGATATGGGAGGTAGACAGATTCCATGCTGATATTTCATGAAGTCCCTAATCTTGCTGCACGTACACAGTGCTTGCACAGCACACATGGGCTCTACAGAAAATACAGGTGCACCTTCCACATTTTTCAAAATAAGGAAACTGTACTTTTCCTTCTTACCTCTGGTATTATAGTTCCTTGATCAGAGTACTCTGCAAACAAAAGACCCAAGGTCATTTTTCTGCTCAGCATGAGTGGATTTAACTTCACATCTTTTACCTACTATATGTGTCCTACATATTAGACTGCAAACACTTCTCTGTGTGTGACAAGGAAAGTATCATCCCTTCCTACTGAAACTGCAGCTTTGCAGCAAAAAGTAAAATTTGCTGGAGTAATAGTGGAATACAGAAACCTGAAGAAATGCTAAGCTATTTTTGTACCTAAACCCACCAGGTTTATGAATAAGAAAGTGAAGAGTTGTCATTAATCAGGATAAAGCTGAAATATGAAAACAGGGATATCAGAGTACTAGCACACGATTTCAGAAAGCCTTATTGCACTTGGAATCTTTTGGGAAGATGTTGATTCTGCAGATTCCATGGGTGCGTTCAGAGCATGTATGTCTGATCAGTCCTCCCAACGGGTTTACAGAGAGGAACATGAAGCCCAAGGAAGAAACTCAACCTGAACACCTGGCAAATCAACAAATGGTTATGGGACTGGTGACATAGCCAGGGGTTTGGCTACTTAGATCATGGGACTCACTTTGAGAATCATAAGGTACTGGGGTCTGATTAGAGAAGCAGAAGAGCATAGTCAGTTGTAGACTTACTAAGTTGGTAGAGAAGACTTGAGACTAAAGTTGCCAGAGGAAGGGAACATCAGTCCATCCCAGTCTTGCCAGTTTGATGTCAGTGTCAGTAATAGATGCCCAGAGGCTAGAAAAGGATCACAGGTCAGCAAGAGAGCATGCAAACCAGAGTGGGATAATCAGGAAAAAAAAAAAAAAAAAAAAAAAAGAAAAAAGAAAAAAAAAACTACTCTAAAAAACTCTTCTCCACTTCTTCATGGTTTTAACTTCACTCCCAATTTTCTCTATCTCCTCTCACTCAGCAACACAGGGCAATGAGGAGTGGGGGGATTGCAATTGATTCGTCACAGGTAGTCTCTTCTACTTCTTCCTCCTCAAGTGGAGGACCTGCACCTGCTCCAGCATCAAGTCCCTCCCATGGGAGACAGTCCTCCATTAATTTCTCCAGTGTGAATTCTTCACACAGATGGCAGTTCTTCACTGCTTCAGCATGGGTCCCTTCCACCAATTGTACTCCTTCAGGAGCTGACTGCTCCAGCATGGATCCCCCATAGAGTCACAAGTCCTGCCAGTAAACCTGCCCTAGTGTGGACTTCTCTCTCCATGGTTTCCCAGATGCTACCAGTGCAGTCTTCCTACAAAGAAAGCTCATAGCCTCTTTTGTGCATCCGTCTGCTCCAGCGTGAGGTCTGCCATGGGCTGCAGGTAGATATCTGCTCCAGTGTTAAATTCCATGGGCTGCAGGGGAGCAGCCTGCCTCACCATGGTTTTCAGCACAGGCTGGATGAGAATCTCTCCTTCAATGCCTGGAACACCTACTCTCTCTCCTTCACTGACCTTGTCTTTTGCAGAGTTATTTCTCTGACATATTCTCACTCCTCTCTACAGCTGCAGTTAGTTTTTTGTCCCTTCTTAAATGTGTTAACATAGAGGTGCTACCACTATCATTGGTGGGCACAGTCTTGGCCAGCAGTGAAGTCATCTGATGTCAGCTTTATTTGGCATAGGGGAAACTTCCAGCAGCCTTTCACAGGAGCCACCCCTGTAGCCCTCACACTACAAAAACCTCATCATGCAAAACCAATACGAAGTACCTTTCAGCTCTTGTTTTTAATTTTCACACACACAGAGTTTTGGGATTTTTTTCATTTACCATAAATTTTTAACTTAACAAAGTGAGATTGTGCAACAGAATTCACTACAGCTAGAAAGCAACGATGGGCAAGAAGCATACAGAGAATTAGTGTGATGGTGAACCATATGAAAAAATAGAATCATCTTTACATTTTTTTCAAATTCAAACTTCCCAAAACCTTTTCATTCCAATGTACTGACTATGCTCAAATTTGCAAATAGTTCCTTGCCTTAGAAATGTTGCTTTTTTTTCTAGCTATGCTACAGTCCTTTCTTAAGAAGTTGTTTTGTCTTTTGTTGTTCTTTAGTCATCATTTTGATCAGTTCTGCTCCTGAAGAAGCACTTACCATCATCTTCTCAAATTGCTACAGATTTTCTGTGAATAAAAAGCTTTGAATGTAGAGAAAGTGGGTTTATATCATAGCTGAATCCAGCCAAGTTAAAATGCATGCCTCTCTACTGTGAACACAGAAAACAGCTTTCTTTGCATTTATTTGAGTAATCTAAAGGGAGGTATTGACTTTGAGAAAAACTTCAGCTGAATACATATTTACTTATGCTTCCATTTTGAGGAATTTCAGTACTATACTTTTTCTCCACCATCATCTTTTAAGTACATTAGCTCTAGATGAAGTAACTAAAAGTCAAAACTATTTTATGTATCGAGTAGGATTGTGCTGGTTTGAGGGTAATTGGAATATTTTAATGAAAAAATAATAGATTACAGGCTGTGAAAAGAAAACAATGGTGATGTCTACTTTACTCATAGGCTTGCTGAAATCTATAAAAACAAAGACACAAACATACATAAGACAGAGTTTCCCTCTGTTGGAAAAGGTGTGTCTTCTCCCTGGGCTTCTGCTGTGTAACCCAATTAATCATCCCCTTGCTGATCCTCCAAACTCACCTTGCATGTAAGGCAGATTCTGGGATAAGGTAGAGGGGTAGAAAGAAGAAGGTGGTTGGGAGCCCCTCCTGGGGACTCCAGTTTCTGGGAGGGGTATTGTGTTTCTGTATTACCTTTAGCTTGTATATTTCTGTATATAACTGCATATGTATTGTAATTTATAGTAAATATCTGCTGGTATATTGTTCTAAGCTGTAAATATAGCTTCATTTCTTAGCTTCCAGCTGGCTGAGTCTAGTCTGGGTGATTTTCATAGAGGGGGGAAGTGGGTAACTCCCAAACCATCACAACAATGCAGGTTCTCAGTTCAGATGGTTGGAGGTGTAATAAAGCTATGTTTTTTAAATCTCCTTGTGGCTATCTTCATGATACTGCTAGATATTCTGCTCCAGATATCTGTCGTAAAAACTGGCTCACTGTTGGGGAGGAAAACTGGGTATTTCATTTCCTTTTTCAATAGTATGAGGTTTTCTTGAACTGGTGTCTACATTAAATTATACTATACTTCTTCCATTTCTATTTTGAAGAACAATGGGCCCAAAATATGAGACTTTACTAAAATACATGTCTTGGTAGGGCATTAATCCTGCCAGACCTGTTTAACCCTTGCTCTCCTCCTCCTGTCGAGGGTCCAGGAGTTGAGTGGATGAACAATGAAGGATTTAGCCCCAGCAAAGCCCTGGGGGCTAGGAGCTTAGCACCACCAAATTAAGTGTCTTGTGCTGCCTGCATGGGCACAAGGCTTTGAATTCATTGGCCGAAACAATGATGCTAGTGCCTGTTTGACAGTTTCGTTTTCAAAATAATGTATTTAATGGGGGGTTATTTAGGAGCTATCCCTTTCCTGCAGCTGACCCTCCACTGTCACAAGCACCCCATTTGCAGCTCGTTTAACTGGGATTCACGGCAGCAGTCTGCTTGCAGCTTGCACCAGCAGCTTAGCAGCAACATAGTTCTTCTCTCCTTCCCTCTGCCTGGAATATTTTGTATTTTTGCCCTAGGGATCAATGCATCATGAGTACATATACCAGAGTTAATGCTAAGACTAACATAAGCATAGTTAGAATTTTTCCTGTTTTCATGTCTCTATTTTCCAAGTTCTGATTGTTTGAACATGTTTCATTATGTGTTTATAAATACCCTTTGTGCAACTACTTCCTGTTGACTGAAAATACAAAGACTCTTAGGGAATTCCCCCACTTTTTAAATATTAAAAACATAAAATAATATTCATACCTATGTTAATATTTATAATTAATAACCAAACAATAATTTATACAACAATACAATACAAAGCACATTGCAAAAAATGTGTGTGAAATACGGAATTATAAAGTTATTAAGAAATCAGCTGTAGTTGATGAGGCAGTTTTAGCTTTGTAACTTAAAGAGCAGAGACAGTGTGTTGTGGAGTAAAAATGTATGCACCAGCATGCCTCGAGAGGTGATGTCAACACAATATTTTGTCTTTTTGCCACTATTACAGAACTAGATGCAGCTTTGCCTTTTCCGTATCTTTAACCACATTTTTTGAATGTTAGGTGTCTGTAATTGTTTCTGAATATAACTTAAATATTCCCCACTCAGACTGAGCACTGCTACATCTAGTCATAGTAAGGTGTTTCATCTAATATTCTGTGCCAGCTTTGTTCAAGACCATATGAAATTGAACATTGGACATGCAATGTGTGACACAGTCCCTTTCTGGTTTTATCAGTCCCCAGCTTTAATAGTCTCTCTGAACAAGAGGCTGCATCTCAGACCTGTGTCTCAAAGCAGTACAGGGCTTTCCACACATACATCCCCCAACCCCCCCCCCCGCCCCCCATTTTTTTCATCTCTGTAAATCCTTACCCCATGACTGCTTCTGACAAGTTCTCAAATCCCAGCACCGCAGTGCTGATCAGCAGCTATTAACACAAAGTTGTTTGTCATTTTGTTTACTCGTTTGTTCAGCAATTAGAAAAAAACATCAGGCAAAGGGCTTTTAAAACAATCAGCCAACAGACATATCTAGTCTCACCTTATTCTTTCCTTCAAGCACAGTTAGATAAGCATTCCCTTTGGGTTATGGAGATGCACCTGAGTCAAATCACATCCATGACTGCTTGTCCTAGTGGCCTCTGCCTTCCTTAAGCTGCATACATCTGCTTCTGGGAATCCCTGCATATTTGCTGAGAGTCTCTGGGCATAGTTATCACAGAGATCAACCATTTCTTTGCTTCAGCCCCCAAGTGTGAAGTCTCTGGGGCTTGAAATTGTGGGTTTTTTTCTTCTTGGACTGATCAAAAATCCATACAGCAGAAGTTTATCCAAGAGAACATCATATAATATTCACGGGATGGCTTGGAAAGCTACACCTATAAGATTCTTCTCATGAGCTGTCCTAGCACTTCTAAATATTTGGTGTCTGCTGTCAATAAGGAGATTGAAATCATTGTCATTTACTGACCCTATGCAAAGTCCTTTACTGATACTTTTTCTCTGTACAAAAACAAACACCACCACCCAAAAACCAAATAACCAAACAAATCCAACCAAAAGACTCACAACAACCAACTGACCAAAAATACCCCAATCTTAAATACAATCTCAAAATATATGATCTTATTAATAGCTATAGTGAAAATATGAGATAGAGAGGACTTTTTCCAGTTTACCAATCATCAAACTACCTGAGCTGCCAATTATAGAAGAGATGTGGTACCCTTCAAGCTACCAGACGTTTTAGATTTACCAAAGCTCTTACACTTTGCTGTTTTCCAAGGTGTAAGTGCAATGAGTGAAGAACACCTGTTCTGCTGGGTTCTCAGAACATACAATTCAGTCAAAAGACATATATGAAATACAGCAACTCAGCTGTAAGGGGATCTTAGTTAACTTTTTTTTTCTTATTTTTTTTTCTCTTATAGAAAGACATTATTGCACTGAGTTGTACAAGTTACCCTAGTTGTAGGAAATAGAGGTGCTTGGATATGGTAAAGTAAGGGAAAACAGAAAATAAATATAAAAACAATGAAAATAATATTAGAAAATTAAATCACAAATATTTTGCGTAAAGAAATTGAATGGGAGACAGACACAATGCCCCCTTTTGTGTACTGGCACTGAAAACTCAGACACAGAAGGATCTTATATCCACTGATTCACTGTAATTGGACTCTAACAGAGAGGTTCAGAGGAGCATGATAAGGCTATTTAGTTTAACAGTCAGTCCTATTAAGGTACTGGAATGAAAGCCTTCTTTGGTACAAGACTGACTCCACAGTTCAGAAATGTTAGACCATTACAGACATATTTATTTTTTCCAAAAAGAATTTTTTTTCTAACTAAAATTCTCAACAAAGTGTGTTTTCAAGTTCTGTATAATACAGACAACTCACAAATATTTTGCCAACATAAAAAATGAAGTGCACAAAAGAAAATTACTGCTTTTAGTAGGAACATGGAAGATGTCACTGGAGTTATTACAGCAAAGATGAGGGGCAAGGGTGGAGGCAGGTTAGTTTAGGAGAAGAATGGTGAGGTAGGGTGGCCACTGAGTTTTAAGTCATCCACAAGCTATTTGCTGTTGAAATATTGGAATTGCTATATAAACTATCTAAAACTGAGCACATTTTCTTTTCACAGGTAATAAAAATAGTGAACCTCAGTTTTATATAGGTGAATCTTTATGATTTTTTTTTTAATTATGAAACCACTTATTATTTTCAGAGGATTAGCATGTTGAAGCAGTAGACAGTTTATGGTTCCATGCAAACAGTTGTATCATGCAGAAACTAAAGATATTCTGAAAAGTTTTTCAGACTGCTTTGGAAGCTCTATTTCAGAAATATTTCTTCCCATAACTTGAGATCATTTTTATTGTTTAAAAGTTAGATTTTTTTTCTGTCTACTGGAGTTCAGCATGAAGCTTGAGCACGTACTTAGCTTGAAGCTTTATAGTACCTCCATTGACTTCACTAGGATGTGTCATAGCCCAGATTTGTAACATGGATCAAAACCTAGCTTGGAGATAGAAAGTAGAGAGTGGGATTAAATGGCCAATTTTCAATCCTAGCAAAAGGTTAATAGTGGGGGCCTCAAGGCTCAAGAGTAGGTGTCATGACGCTTAATGTTCTGGAAAGGAGATGAGTAGTGAGAAGCAACTTTCACAGATGCCACAAAGTACTTAGGAAAGTCAAAGCAGTGCTGTACTGTTAGCTGCTTCAAGGGGGGGACTTAGAGAAGCTAAAAGGACGTGCAATATGATGATAGTAGAAAATCTTGGTGGTTTTTCCACTGAATATTAATAAATGGAGACTATCCTTGAAGGAAGGAAAATCAAACAAACACAACCAAAACCAAACAACAACCTAAACAAAGACTCAATAAGATTAAAAATTACTAGATCATCAAGAGGTCTTAGAAAAATATTTATCCACTACTACAAAAACTCAAATGTTAGGAGACTCTTGATGTATTGCTGCAGCTAGAAAAGCAAAAATGTTATGAGTTCATGAGGACTGGGTGATCGCTATGGATACTGAGCTATATAAACCTAGGATCTGATTCAGTATTGTGAAGTTATGTTTCAAGCAGACAAGGATCTTTGATGAGGGAGTCCAAAAATTACCTAGGGAGGTAATTCAAATGCTATGGGTTTTCTTTCTGTAGTATAAAAAATATTTGCCTTGGCTTTAGCTTGATAATTCTTTGCTTCAGTTGTTGACATCTTTTGAAAAGGAAAGTTAAGGAGAATTAAATTAATCCTAGAGGTGGAAATAATGGTCCTAAAGCTCTTCATACCCTTTGAAATAAGGTACATCTGAGTATTTTGGGACATTGGTCCTTAAGCTGGAGAAATGAGACCAGGTATTTTGCAGCATTAACTGGCCCCAAATAGTGTCCTGAAACCACAGAAGGGAAAGGACTGCTATGGTATCAGTCATTGGATGTAAAGTGCTGCATACATTAGCGATTCAAAACAAAAGGGGCAAATTCTAGATAGAAAAATGAAACATTCTTGTGGGGTGGGGAAGGAGTGCAGGGAATTCAAAGTCTTCCAAGCAGAGAGAAACAAAGAGCCTGTCCAGGTTGCACTGATGTTAGTCAGTGTATCCCTGCACAATGACCACCAGGAGCATGACTTCATTCTTAACATACAGATTGTAACAAGACATAAGAAACGTTTTTCACATAGTTCCAAATACTATGTATAGTAAATAAATTATGCTTGAAGAGATTGGAGATCTAACTGCAAAGGAAAGAACCTCATTTTAATGATTATAGAAAAATCACAAAGCAAGCAGCATTTTATAAGGATATTTTGCATAGCTATACAAAGTAAAAGTGAGAGCTATTATTTTAGTTATTGAAGTATTGCATATACCATTTTGTAATTTTCTATGTATGTTTTATTCAGAAATTTCACAATATTCCAATTACATTCAATGAACAACAGGAAGTGTTTCCTAATTAATTTTAGATTAGTTAATAAATCACTGTGTGGTGCAGTACAATTTGTGAAACAACTAAAGAGACACAAACCTTCAAATGTTTCTGTAATTCACTTTCTGTCAAAGATAGGTTAATTTTGAAATTAAAAAATACTAAATCTATAAAATCACATTTAATTCAAAATATCTTAAGCCTATTTATTTGGGTCACTTTCCTCATCCAGGGCAAATAAAAGTTAATTCCATTTTGTGCCCCAGTTCACAGACCACCTTTCAGTTGAAATACACCTTTACTGGCAGAACGAGACAAAATCCACCATGTCCATTGCAAATCTCTGCAACACTGAAAAAGTGGCTGTTACTGGCTGCTTTCTTATTGTCCTCAGAGTGTTACTGCTCTTCTGGGATCTGTTATCAGATGGAGCCTGGTATAAATACAGTCCCAAAGTCAAGGATCAACAAATGATATTGTGATATGGCCACAGCAGATGGGAACAAGCTGTGACTACAGCACTGCAGCTTTGACCGCCATACCACAAGGAATATGGCAGCTGCATAACCATGAACAGCATCCTTCCATTCTTCTGCAGATACAGTCTTGTCAGTTGAAAAACTCTCTAAATTCTTCCTGAAATCTGTCAGCATTTGACCCATCCATAAATGGGTGTCTGATTGCTTATTCTGTGAAGCCAAGGACAGTCAATTACAATGCTGTCCTTTTCACCCACTTGTGTTTTGCTGGCTAGAAAAACTGATCTGCCTGAACCAATTAAACCAGTGAACCATTTGGACTTAGAGAGATCTTTGACCTCCACCTATGAAGCCACATTAGTCCTACCATCCATCAGTAGAAGTGCTGTAGGGCCCAATTAGGCTTCATTCTGCCATTTAGACTGCTAATCCAGCATGGCTAGTTTACTTTTCAAGCTGACAGATTTCAGCCCGAATACCCCCTTCCTCCAGTACAGCCTTCAAAGCAGTACTATAACAGATGTTTATTGTGTGGTAAAGCAAAATATTTGTTTTCCAGTATATGTACTTACTGCAGAAAACATCACCTTCACCTTCTGATATGTTACTGCCTGTAATTATTTCCTTGTCAGGTTTCCCAGCTTTCTGGTCTACCCTTTAAGTGGGTAGCAGACGTAATATATTTTCAATCTTTGAATTTGAAAACCTGCTCTAAGGAGATATGTGATGATCAAAGTGTGTCAGAGGCCATCTGAGTATATATATAATATATTGTAAAGTCCAGCTATCAGGAAATGGGAAAACCCCAAACCAAACCAAACCAACAAACAACCAAAAAACCTACCACCACCCTTCAAAAAAAACCAACAAACAAACCCACAACTACTCAAAACACAACAAAACAAACAAATCAAAACAACAACAACAAAAAAAAAACAACAACAAAAGAAAACAACAAACCCAAAAGAACAGTTTTTCTGCAGAAAAAGCTTATGGTAACATTACCTACATTTTCATTAATAGACTGAGTTTTGTGTGTTTTTAGACACACATCTACTTTAAGTGACAAAAATAAAAACATAGGGTTTTGTTTGTTTGCTTGTTTCAGCCCTGCAGAAGTAACATAACTAGTTGAGACAGCTGGATACTATTCCATCGTGAGCATTGTTGGCAGAATTGCTCACTAAATCCCAATAGCTACACCTGTTCAAAAGCCTTGCGGGCAAAACAATCACACAGGTACCACTAAAGGCATAATTTAGCCCTCAGAAACTTTGTTGCTGGTGATGATATGTGATGTGGAAAGAAACCTGCCTGCCTCTTGGAGGCCAGAATGAGCTTCAAAGACTGGTGCTGAGAAAAAAAGCTCATTTCAGTCTTTAGGCGAGCTCCTGGGCTGTGGAAATGAGTGTGATACCTGTGCAGAAGGAGAAAATTCTCACTTCAGATAACAAGCTACTTTCACTGGTAGTCTGGCAGAAGAAGAGTTGTCTTGAATTTCACTCTGAATCCTATTCACAGCCCTAGTGATCTGTGTCAGTTAGACAGCTCATCCAAGTAGCAAACATGTGAGCTGACGATATGTAGGTAAATACTATGACAGAAAACTTGCGATGAAAAGGTGAGCAAGTAATTTAATATAGGAGATTACTATTTCTATAACATAAGCTATGTTAAGTACTCGGTGTCAGCAGTTTCAGTATATCCTTCACTGGCAGCAGTAAGTATGCCTGGAAAATCTGACTCATAGTATGACAGGATTAAACTGGTGAAACCAGTGGGAGACAAAAATTGTTTTGTAGTCTGTGTGGTGGAATACGAGGTACTTAATACCCGCCGTCCTCCGAGAGCCATCATTGTGCCCACAGTGCCATCTACTGCTACAAACCACAGATGGACTAAAAGGAACTAATTTCAGATTTCTGCCCGTTGTGGATTAATGATCTGATCTTGCATTAAGATACAAAGAAAACAAATAAACATTATTAATCTAATAGCTTTCCTCATTTCCCATAATTTCAAGTTAATGATCAGGATTTCTTTCAGAGATGAATATTTAGTATGAAGGTGCAATGTGGTACAGACACTTTCAAAAATGAATGCATGTATTATACCAGAGCTAGAAATAACCCTATTTAGCTTTTATAAATGCAGAGGTAAACAGTTCACATTTCATTCAAATGCAGACCTTTCTCATTTGCATAGGAAACACATAGGTATGAATGTTCTACCTCAGATGTACTTTCTAAATCTGTGGACTAAGTTGTTACTCTACATTTTTTTCAAGTTTCACATTTTTGTTAATATCTAATGATTTTTTCTAGATTTCATACCAGAGTTCAGAAAGTTTACATGGGACTTCATACTGCATGAAATCTGCACAGAAGGGTCGTCACATCAATTATAAATCCTTAGAGTTTTATGAGAATGCAAGTCAGATTGGTCCTTCCATTGCAGGAACTGTTGGCAAAATGCTGTGGTTCTCATTCTGTTGGACCTTTCTTTGTGTTCAGTAATATTGATTGACAGACGTTTGGACCCCACTTCCAAAGCTTCAGGAAAGCAAGAAAATTATAATTTTGCATCTTTTTCTCTAACTTAGCTCTAAGTATGATTATAACAACAGTTTCTCCAACCACTGGAGCAGCCTTGCAAGATTTATTTTTATCCTATTTAATGTCAGTTTTTTTAGTGCTTATGTGTATTTTGAGGAAGCACAAGCTTAAATCCCAGAAAGATAGTGATAACTCAATATTTATTTTATAAGGAACACAAAGCAGCATCTCCTTATCTAAATGACTATCTGAAAGTAATATCTAGATGAAAAACAACTGTCTGAAGCATGAACTTGCTGTAAGCAAGCTTATTATGGAAATACAAGAACAGAATTTGTCATTTTTACATCTATTTCTGAAATGATCAAATACCCTCAGATATTAATTGGTCTTGTAGCACTAGTTGTCCAAGTAACAGCGGAGCAGAAAATGCACAGAGACTTCTGTACCTCATCCTAAGATAGCATCTTCTTATTTTAGATAATGTAGATATTTATTACAGGTAGGAATTAAGCCTGTGCTCTACAAGGAGACTTCCTTTGAGGGCTTAGAGTAATATTTTGCAAACTACACTGAGAAACTCAGGATCATCTAATTCTGTATTCTTTAAATGCGTGTTTCTGCTTTTTACTTTTACTAGATATGGGACTCAGTGGTCATATATTCTAGTATCAGTGATTTCAACACTATAGCTTCTAAAACAGGGTATTTGAATGCATACGCAGTAGAGATTGTTGAAAAATGTCCTTGTGTTTCCCAGTCATCTTCAGAGTGACTTCAGTGATTAACCAACAATGTGTCTGAACTATCATTTTTTCTTTTTTATCGTTAATACTTTTAAGGAGGCTTTCTATCAGTCTACCTCCCCTCTGAATGCCTGTGTCTGACCTCTATTTGTCTTCACACCGTGAGGTTTCATTATTTATTTTGACAGGAACTGTGTTTCCTCTTTTCTGACCACAGCTTCATATCCTTTCTTAAGTCATCTATTCATCAAAGATGAATTCATTGCTCAGCAAATGTTACCTGTTTCTTCTTCCTTCTTCCTGGCTATATATACACACTTAAAGCTATTGCCTCTACAAATTGATACGGTTCATCAATTTGGGCGACTATATATTCCTCAGCCAGTATCAATGAAGAACACACTGACTTTTCTTATAGTTCCAAGGAGTTTAAAACAAGCTAAATAAAGCAACTGCAACTGTTGGTACTCCTGAGCTAACCATTCCACCTCCACAATTTAAATTGTGCTTTTTAAAAACAATTTTGTTTCAGCATTTTCATGTTGCCATTGCTAAAAACTTTGTAGGGGTATAAATGCAACCAGAAGACTAATGTACAAGGAGTTGGTGACCCACATGCTTGCTTCCTTCTCATGTACCCAGTTGTAATTTGGCTAGTCTGTGACCATTTTCCAACTATCAGAGTATCCATCACTTCTCAGTTGTATGTCTCTATATCATGGATACTGTGTTAATACTCTATAAATGGCATAATTATTCAATATATAAATCATAAATGCGTAGTTAATCAATGTACATTTATTCAATATGTATTCAAACATATTTGTGGGCAAGACTCTAGAAAATTGGTAATTAACTTAGAACTGGTGAAGCTCACCACAGACAGAAACTCTGTCCAGCATGCCATGATCCATGAGGAGGTGCTCATCCAGTGCTGCAATAGCTGGGACTCCCAGCATCAGGAACGATGCAAGACTGCATCAGCTTTTCTATATGTTCCATCTTTTACTCAGTGTATTAGTTTAAAAGATTTGATGAGTTTCTTACTACATGCCTAAAAGACTTCAAACTTCCTTGGTACAAAAGAGTAGGAAACTACTGTGGTCTCATTCATAATACAAAGATAAGAAATCTTTCTTCCAATATGAAAAAAGCTTTTGAACACCATAAAGATGGCCAGAATAGTGTGGAGAGAGTGTCTTCCAAAGGACACCAGCTCTGGGACCCTCATCACAAGAAGGATATGGACCTGATAAAGAGGGTCCAGAGGAGTGCCACAAAAATGACCAGAGGGTTGGAGCACCTCTCTTAGTAAGACAGGCTGCAACCGCTACAGTTGCCTTATAGCTGCCTTCCAGTACCTGAAGGGGGCCTACAGGAAGACTGGGAAGGGATTGTTTCCTAGGGCTTGTAGCATAGGACAAGGGACAGTGTTTTTGAACTAGAGCAGGGTAGATTTAGATTGGACATTAGTTCTTTATTATGAGGATGGTGGAACACTGACATGGGTTGTCCAGGGAGGTGGTTGAAGGCCCCCAGGCTTGATGGGGCTCTGAGAAACCTCATCTACTTGGGGATGGTCCTGCTTATTGCAGGGGATTGAACTAGATGATCTCTAGAGGTCCCTTCTGACTCAGTGCATTTTACAATTGTGCAACTTTTAAAACAACCAGAAGAAACAGAAACATTTTGAGAAACAGTCATTAAGGAATGGTGTTGGGCAAGGAATGGTGTCAGGCTTCAGGAAAGTGCTAGTCCTTCCCTTTTACATCATAAAGGAATTCCTAATCCAAACTATATTGCTGACAAGTGATGTTGGTATCTCTGAATATGCTTTGTCATAGCAGTTCCACAAACTTGTTACAACTCCAGAGCTCCTGTCAGTTCCACTACTGACCCCAATTTATGCTACTGCAAATGTTAGCCAGTTGGACCTAATTCTTCTTCTAATTTATACCAACATAAAATATAGAAACCCTACTTGTTCAAGGTACATCAACACAAAAAATGGAAATTAGAGAGAACGAGCCCTGTTGTTGCAGGTACTCTGTTCACTGCAGGAAGTGGCTTCATGAAATATAAAAGGCAAAAAGACTTCTGTGCAAGGCCCTGAATCATAGGGGACAGGAAGAGCTACAAAAAGGGAAAAGATCTGTTTGTAAGACAAAGAACTTACTGTACAGACAGAATTTTCTGTTTTGGCAACTTGCCTACGATTTCTGCTTTATCTGTCCTCTGAGGTATAGAGACTTAAATGTCCTCTTGTGTTTAGAATTAGGCCTCCTGTATAATCAGAGACAGAGATTGAACAAATTTTCTCTACTATGCCAAGGATTTCCAAAGGAGATGCATCTATACTTACTTGAAAATCAGATACAGAAAGAAGGTGCACATAACGTGGATTCAGGAAAGGAAACAAAGTTAAATGCAGGTTGAAAACTCCTGGGTGTACATGTGATTCTGTCATCCCACCTAATTTGTTTTGGTTTGTGTGCTTTGACCAAAGCAAGTGAGCTTTGACCACTCTCAGTAGCTGTTTAGCCTCTTTTTGCATTTGGAGCCATCTAGTCACTGCAGTTGTGAGACAATTTAATGACCTACCATTTACTGGCTGTACTTCTTAGCCATTCAGTCCTGTGACTATTTCTAACTAGCAGAGGTTCTGTCAGACCACAGCAGTTTAAGCAAACTTGTTCCATTTTGTACAGTAGCAGAGGAAAAGAGTGCTCAGAAAGTCTCTTCAATAAGAAACTGACATGGGTATACCCAACTCAGAGGGTTCTTGCCATGTGGATGAAGTTCAACAGCTTAATTTATCTACTGTCAGTGTTGGCTGCATCATCATTCTCTGTATAATGCTCTGTGCTTCTAAAGTAGAGAGAGAAAATCACAGCTTAAGCCTACACAATGTCATAACTAAGTAACTGGCTGCCAAGGAACAGAAATTGTTGCTCAACTATTTATTCCTCAGCTTTTTCTGACATCTGATTTGTTATTTAACAAGGTTTAGACTGAAAAGCAAGAGAAAGAGGATTAACCAGTCCAAGGTCCCAATACCATATCTGGGCTAAACACACAGCAAAATTTTTTACCACTATGTCCAAGTTCTTCGCTCAGTAATAGCTGAGCAATATCACTCAGGACAACTAATTGGTATGAAGGAAAGCAACATTTGTCACCCACATTTTGATACATTTTTATATTTTTAGTAACAGTCCAAAAAAAAGACTAGATTGAATTCCATACCCTTGACTAACTTTGCAGGAGCTGCTGTTGGGGTCATGCAGCTTTTCAATCGCAAACTGTGTAAATTTGATATGGAAGCTGTTGTGACACAATGAATATGGAATAGTGTCATTGTTTGAATTAGGAATGCCTTGAGCTTTGAATCACAACAACCTTTTTACTCTAATTTCAAATTCTGCCATGTGAAAGGTCATGAAACTGCAAGGTAGGAGGGAGTGTAAAGGAGAGCGACAGAGCTCCTTTTGTTTGGTTTTGTCCTAAATCAAGCTGACAAGTGAACCAGCCTTTAACTGTGATGTTTCTGAGTAAAGGCTTCCAAACTCAGAAACAATTCCCTGAAATAGGTAGACAATATCTAGCTACCAGGACCTTAAGACTTAGACCTGTGACCTCACCATCATACCTAAGTTAGATAGGTGCTAATCTATTTCAGAACAAACCACAGGTCTTCCATTTATTGCAATGAAAAACGAAAACAAAAAACCCACCAAAAATCCACCAAAAAAAAACCCCAAACCAACAAACAAACCTCAAACAACCCAAACATTCAGTTGTGGCAGGGCACACCCAAGTGCCTGTCCCACTGAAGGTTTGGATAGGCGTGAAACTGTTCTGCTCCCCCCCACCCCACTGGTTCCAGGGGTTTGGAATGTGGAAGGAGTAGGTGCTAAGTACCTCACCCCACCCCCGCGGGTTTGAATCGGGAAGAGCAAATCGCCGCAGCATATGTATGGCAACAGGACACATTATCTAGGGAGACTCAGAAGAGGGGGACTCAGAAGAGGAGGACTTTGCCAGTCGGACTTTACCAGAGACTTTATCAGTGGAACTTTAGCAAGAACTTGGAGAGGGACTTTGAGGCGGACTTGGAGGGGACTGCTACGTCAGGTTTTAAGGGGGCTGCCAGCCACAGACCGCCAGCCAGGGACCACCAGCGTCGGACAGTCAGATCCTGCCTGCCCGTTGAAGGGACCTGCCTCTACGGACAGAGCCCCACGATCTATATTTCAAGGGACTGCCGCGGAAGCCTGCCGTGAGTAGCCTTTTCCATTCCGTGGGGCTCCAGGCTGCCTTTATTCTCAAGTGCAGCAAAGCTATTTTTAATAGCAAACCCTTTTCCAAGTTTTCTGACTTCTCTGAATTACTAAACTCCTTGTAGAAGTGTCCTTGTGAAAGACTTTTCCCGACCGAATTTCCAAACCCCATCTAATTAATATTATATAATGTTGTGGGCGGAGCTTGCTGGAAATAAAATAACTGTATATTTTATAATTCCTGCCTCGTTAATCCCCACAACCAGTTCACCAGTTTTAATAGTTTGATGGCTACTGTTACTACAATTTTAATTCATTAATCCTCTAACACTCTTTGATGAAGATGAATTCCTAGCTACTGATTATCTGTTGCTGAAGAGATACTCAAAACCTGATTTTAACAGAACCTAAATCTCCTTAAGACTAGGTGTGTATTCATAAAAGTGATTTGTCTGTGTTCACTTGGAAGACTGGGATGGAAACAGCACCAAACTCTGCTTTTTCAAATCCAACATCAACACACTAACATTACAGCTTCTGCCAGTAAAAATTATTAATGTTCACCTTCATTGCAAGTATCAGAGTTTCTGAATTTGTTAGTCAAACTCCATATAGCAATTTAAGAGTAGAAGTGACCTTGCAGAAAACCTGTGGAAGTCTTACATTTCTCTAACTGTAGTTATAGTACTATCAGAGCTTGTAACTTTCTGAGAATTATTGCCTTATTTTTGTCTTGAAATTTGTTTGAAAGTTTCTTTTTGCTTATCAGATAATTCATTAAAAACATGGGCAGTTCTTTTGGAAAGTCACTATTTTATGTTTGATAGGTATACCACAGGGGTTTGTAGCATGTACTCAGGACTTTGTGTGAAGAAAGCTTGGGGTTTTGAGAATAAGGAAATCATGAAATATGCATCGGAGAAAAGAAGGTTTTTAAGCAGTGCAAAATTTATATGCAAAATCTCTTCTGAAAAAAGATGAGTCTAAATTGGATACAAAATAATTCAGAGGAAACTGGAGGGGGACAAAGAAGGCAAGGGGAAGAATATCTCAGACCACAAAGTCCTTTCACAGGTGAAATGCAGAGGTTCATAAATCAATTATAAAAATGTGCTACAGGATAGAATCTGGAATTCCAGTTTCTAGGTTTGAATGTAGGCTTGTTTGTTTGATTGTCTTAAACACAAACATAAAAAAAAAAAAATCTTACTTTAAAATGAGATGAGTAATGGTGAACATACTCACTTAACCTTTTTCTTCTTTTTTTTTTTCTAAGTTTTTTTTTAACATATGCAACATCTCTTAAAACGAAACTTGAAGTCAATAATTTAATAATAAATTAGTACATCTTTGTAGGAATTGTTGCTCTTGGGTCAATATCTACTTTTAAAAAAATATTAAAATATTCATATTTGCATGATGAGACATAATGTTTTATTTATGTATTGAAAACACCATTTAAATAACATTAAGAATAATTTTGGTGTACTCACTGAATGTGCATTTTATACCTTAGATAGAAGACCTCGGTACCAACAACATCCATTTCACTGCTGCTGTATGGCCATCAGCTAAAATGCCACCCAGGGACAACTTTGAAGACTTGAAATCCTCTGATGGAGAAATGATCTTAGCATATTGACAGCGCTCATTATGTTTGGTTGGTTGCTAAATCCTATTAAATAGAGTAAAAGTGATCCTTGAAAAATTACAAGGGTCTTCCCCAAAATTGAAAGGGGACAGAAAATTGAAAAGGAACAGAAGCTGGTCATGGTATGGAAAAGACAGTGACGCAGTATAGTGTTATATGCAAGGTAGTGATCCTCAAGTTGCATAGAAGCCACTGCATCCTCTCATGGATGCTGCTTTCAGTTCCTGTGGTGCTACAGCACAGCCTCTCATGCTGCCTCAAGAGTTATTTCCATGTGTCAGTAACCAAATTCTTCTGTAACATCAACCAATCAAAAAAGCAGCAGGATGAAATACCTTCCAGCATAGCTCTGAGCATAAGGTTGCTCCCCGCATTTCAAATAGCGTATATGTGAAAGAGAAAACACGATTTAAGATTTCTGCTATTTATTCTAAAAATCATGGATTTCATTGACAGCCAGAAGATGAGCAAAGAACATACACAAAGAGTTCTCACTTCAGGCTTCAGGCTGGCACTGTTTTATCAGAGTATCCGGCTTCTCTCCAGTGCCTGAATCTTGCAGCAGTGCTGTGGCAGGCTCACATGTGCACAAGCCGAGCAGAAGAGAGGAGCTAGCAGCAGAGAAAGATGTTGTACCACTAACATACTAATGCTCTACAGGAGCAGCCTAGTTCTAGCACATGACCCATGATGTAATCTACTCCTCTCCATGTACATGTAACACATGCTTTGTGAAGAGATATGAGATTTCAGGCAGCAGGAGGTATCTGTCCAGTCTATCTTATTTCTTTGTTCCACTCATGACAAGTAACATGTCTTCAGCACCCTCAGAGGACACTTAGGAAATCAGACATTAACAGCAAGATAGAAATTCTCCTGCCCACATTACAAATCTTGTTCCCACAGCCCCCAGGGTTTCTACTTGTGCTAGGGCTCTCAACAGCTCATTTGTTGGCAGCAACAGTTAGGCTTCTTTGAAAATGCCAGCTGTAGAAATGTAGATGCCTTAGGGAGCTTAGGCATGCAGGGAGCTTAGTGCCAACTCTGAATATGTTACTGTTGCCTACCTGGTACATTTTAGTGGCTATTTGCTTGTTCGAGTGTCAAAATCACTTTTAAAAGCCTGGCCAGAGGCTCTTAGCATTCAGTATACAAACAAACAGTCACTACTGGGCTGATATTCACAGCAGGATTTTCTTGTACGTGGCGAATAAGTAACTAACTATGATAGACTAATTTCTGTTCTGCATTTGATTCTCTAATATTGTTCTGCAGTACNAAAAAAAAAAAAAAAAAAAAAAAAAAAAAAGAGATTAATTGCCTTTTTTCCTAACCCTATAGCAAAATTTCAGAAATACACATTTCATTCCTTGCTTACTTGAGTCATCATGTCATGTGAACAGAGTTAACGTATCTGAAATGGATTATTTGTCCATTTACATCTATGAAAGCAGTCACTTAGAGGAAGAATACAGAAACATGTCAAAATGTATTACAAATCAACATGGTTTTTTTTCCCCTTTTTTCATCTGCCCTCATGCCAAATACTATCCCTTAGAACAGTTATCAATGCAAAGCAGAGACTGCTGATAATATCCTTAAACTGTTTCTTCCATTCTGCCTCTGTATCCTGAAAGAAGGCAGTCCTGGATGCAGCTGGAGAGATAGTTTTCAGCATGCCCTCTTAGCAGCTATAGCTATGGAGGTGAGAAGGTGAGATGAAAAGATAAATGGTCTTGAGTGGATTCAGATATGTTTCCTCAGAAAGTAATGATCAGTTAGTATGAAGTGGGGCAGCTCTTGGGATGCTTTGACCTACCTTTGAGTCAATCAGATAGAACAGTTATCATCACAAAGTTTGTCCTCTCTGCCGTATCCAGTACAAAGTGCCCAGCACCAACAACTTTAATTAGACTACTGACATTCAGCAACAGCAGCACTTGTGGACATGGAGCAGCAGACTACCTACATGTCATGAGTATGAATGGAATATGGTTTCTGCATCCCAAAGCAGGAGATGCTGATAATCTTACTCTGAACTGCAGCTTCAAAGGTCAGAAATCTCTTTGGGGAAATACAGAAGGGAATATGGCTCATAACAAAGAATATCTGAAATGTACTTAAGAACTTTGAATTTAAATTGCCTTAATAAGGAGATGAATTAAAAACAGAATGAAAAACAAAAGAATGTAAAAATTAACTTCCAAACATCTATTTAAGGGGAGAAAAGGCAAAACTTAAATGGTAGTGGCATTTCAGAAAGTCATTAAAGCTGATCCAAACAAAGAGAAAATGTGAGCAAATGGGGGAAAGGGGGAGAAAACAATTTGAACAGTGCAGAGGTAATTAAAGGACAAAATAACAGACTTGTAAGAACAGTACTTGGTTTGGAATAAAATGACACAGTGCTGAAGGCAATGAAAACAGGGCACAGCCTTCTTATTATATTCATTTTCCCCTCTCACTGCAAAAGAAAAGAAAGAACATGGCAAAGAAAAGACATGACAAAGCAGCAGAAAGACAACTACTCACCAGTTACTGATTCTCCCTTTCTTTCCAAACAGAACTTTGATACTTTTTCAAAACTAAGATGTTCCTGGGTTTTTTCCTTTTCTTTCTCCCCTTGCAACCTCATTATATGTTATTGAAAAAGAAACTAATTTTAAAAAAACAAAACAAACAAAAAAAAAACCCCACCCCTCAAAAAAAGACCATCATAGAGACATAGAATTACAGGAAAATAAAAGCACTTAAATTAAACCATATGTTAAAATATCTTCCTACTCTGTGGATATCACTTTTCCCCCCTTCCAAGGAACATCCAAGGACAAAGAAGGGTAACCTTTTTACTACTTTTGCCCACATTTGCTGTATCTGCTTCCTTTTTCTCCCTTCTCCACCTCTTTCTTAACTGTTCTTTCTCTGGATCTCAACGTATTACTCAGTCACAGATTGCTGGACCGCATCATGGTTTTGCACTATCACCTCAGCTGAATCCGTTATTCCTGTAGTTCCTACACACTTGCAAAGGTCTTCCAGCTTTCCTCACTGTTTACCAGTCTCTTCTGCATGCTCATCCCCACAGTTCACAGCATTTCTTTTTGTTTCCCTTCCAACAAATACCAGTTACATGTGGCTGCTCTATGGAAGTCTGGTCACATACTTGTGCCAGATAGCAAAAGGCTCATACATGCCACCATGCAGAACTCCTTAGAAGTCAACAAACACCACAGACTGAGAAATAGCATCGATTAAAGGAAACAATCTGTTAATATCACCAAAGCAGCATGTCAAAACTAAGCCTATTAACTGTGATACAGTCCAGAAACGAGGTTAACATCTGAAATGAGGTTTAACTGATGAACAAAGTAGTAGGACAACAAGCCATTATAATCATCTTGGGAGGATAGCGAGGAATTTTTTTGCCTGGCAATAACTCCAGAAGAACAGATGGATGCAATAGAGCAAATATTTCCTGGGATTCTCTGAGACACTGTAGCACAATTAAGACTTCATGGTTGTATACCAAGGGATGTCCTTGAGAAAGAAAAGGATGAGGAGAAAGAGAGTATCTAAGTGTTCTAGAGAGATTTCTATTCTGTTTCCTATTTTTTTGCAAAACAAGAATGAGGGAGTTTCTGATGAAATCTGCAGACAGTACTACCTGGCACCTGATAATGTGAGATTTAGTGTTCTTTTTCTGTCCTTTGTCAAATGTTTCTTTCTCTGGTCAGCTACTTTTTTTATTTAGCTCACTCTTCTGCCTTCAGTTTAAAATACGTGCATAACCAGGTAAACATGCTTCTCACACAATATGGCTATGAATTGGTGACTACAATTGGAAACAACTAAATATTAGAAGATTTTTTTTCTAGATCTTCAATTGTCCAGTAATGCTAGATGATTTATCTGCTTATCCTTAAAAGTAAAATCAACAAAAAATGTGTTCATTCTGTATTCAAAAGAATGTCCAGAAAGTTCCTCTCTCTTTTTTTTTATAATTTATAACCAAAATAGAGTCTTAGCTCTTAAACTGCTATAACTTCCTTGCAGATTCCTTCCATGGAATCTGGGAGTGCCTACTAAACCGAAGTGTGAAAAGAACTTAACTGTAGCTGAGATCCTTTTCTGCCATACATCTGGATAGGGAATTTGGTATAAAAGAACCTAAATTTAGAATAATGCTTCCAAAAATGTGGGCACCATATTTTGCAACTCAGTTCCTCATTTGCTCATCTGGATTTAGTCGTTAAGTTCTAGATTTTCCCATTGGGTTCTTCCATTTTGTATTTCTAAGGGGCATGTAAGAAACCATAAAAATGAATATGCATGTTATAGATAAAGCAAAAGCACTAAGGCTCAGGAAATTATTTTTACAAGCTCTCTTACATATATTGTTGAAACTATGCAATCCATTTCAGTGAAATAAAAATAGCATGAACAGGCTGAAAACAATCACTTTACCTGTCTTAAAAACAGAAGTACTCCATGAACAGTAATAGTTATTTGTAGTGTTTTTTATTTCTCAAGTGTTACACAGGCTGCAGCGTCAGTTCAAAACAACTTTCAGCTGTTTGACAGAGAGATCGCCTTTTATCCTGTGTTCACACAACATCACACAGTTGGGTGCTGCTCCATCACTCAGGCTCATAAATGCTACAATTATATAAATAAAAAGTAGTAACAGGATTATATGCCAAATATAAAACTGATTTCTTAAACAAAAAGTGGGGAACTTGTATCAAGTATTCCCAAAGTATTTATTTCCTGAGTCAGCCTCATTTTGAGGAACAGTGGCCTATAAAAGGCAACAAATACAATTTCCAATCCCTATCACTGGTTGTTGGTGTCATGGGTTTAAAGAGCCGATAGAGTAAAACTCTCAAATGAATTGGAGAAAAAAACAGAATTATATTTGCAGAGAGTGTTAAAGATTGAAATTACAAAGCATATAGAGAATGCATAAGCGAACCCCTTGAATTTTCCCCCAAGCCAAAACTAAAACTATCATCCCCAGTGCTCCAATCCTCCCCCCCACCATGCCTCTGCCATTCAAGAGGCCTAAGCACAGCCTAGGGAGGCCCCAAACCAGGCCTATCCTTACATGTTTGTCCCGATAACGCAGCTCCTGCCCGACACAAGGCTGGAGGGGGAGGAAAGGAGAACAAGCTGGCCTTGCTGTGAGTTTATGAAGAGATAGCAGAATTATGGGATTGAATAACAATCTTCCAGTCCCCAGAAGACTCTTTTTAACCTTATAGTTCCCAGCCTGGGACAGCTGGGTTGCAAAGGGGTTGAAAACAGTAAACATTTCCGTTCGCAATACTACTGAACAGCAACAGTACAGGGAATTCAGACTTGAAAGAACCCTCTCACCTGTGAGAATTAAGCTGTCATTTAAAGGCATGATTCATGATGTAAGAGGGTTATAAGTACCAAGAGCCCACTGCTGCAAAAGATGACTCAGATTAATTTGATTTCTCAAGAAGAAAGTAATCTTTTCTTAAACTGTTTCTGGGTTTTAGCTTATTGATGTCTCTTCATTAAGATTCCTACTATAGCTAACAAGTAGTTTTCAGCTTATAAAAATTAAACTCAGTATGGGAAGATATTGTGAGTGCTGTATCTCTGGAGAGACTCTGCTTATGGTTCTAATAAACAGTATACTGCATTCATATTTAACAAGTTATTCTAACGAAAGTTACTTTGTAATGAATTTCATGTGAATAAATCCGTATGGTGCTCTGCTGGATCCTGACTTCTGCATTAGTTAGTGATCCCTACAACAGAAGATGTGTGCTTTGCCATTTTCCTTACTAATTATTGTAATAGATTAAAAACTGTTGTGCTGATAATCACACAGCAGTTGTATATCATTCTATTTTGAGATACTTGAGTGTTATTAGTCTTTACCAGTTCAAATACAGAACATTATTTGTGGCAATAAATCAAGGAGTACAATGCAGAAATCGCTCATTTTTTGGCATGATTCTAGCTTCTAACCAGTATTTTAAGAGAATATAAAGAGTAAATAACAAACTCTGAATGGTTGCTAGATTCCTTGCTTGAAAAGACCCTTAATAGAATAATTTTGGTATAAATAAATACTACAATCCAAAGGAATTCAAACTGTAATAGTGCAAGTATGGCATAAAATTATCTTCGTTTGGAAAAAACTAAAATGCTGTGAAATGCATAGTTAAAAACTGAACAACAACTAGTTTTGACCCTGCACTCCTTTGGGTGTATGACTTTACAAAGACACTCGGTGTAAAGTCCATAAGAGATTCTTTATCTTCTGCAACCTAGTCAACAGGGGTGAATTACTGTTTCTTTATATGAAGTGAGCAAAGACCAGCAACTGTCTAGCAAGCCTAGGCATCAGCTTTTAATGTGTTAAGAGTAGGAATCAAGCACACATGCCTCACTGAGACAATGGTAATCATGCTCTCAGCAGCCAGGTGGTAAACACAACTAGATAATGCCATTGATTACCGCACAAATATTCACCTTCATGTTTCACAAACCGAAGGAAAACTGGAGCAGAGCAACAGGATTAGGAGAAGTAAGAAAGGATTGAACATAAAGAAAGGTTGAAATGATAGGGTTTGGGTTTTTTTTTTAATATGGTTAACCGATCACAATAAACTTAAGTCTAAATACTTGATATCTCACAATGAAGGATGAGGTGTGTTAGTTTATTGTCCTACAATGAAAGTTGATAAATAAAAAAAGTAGGTGGTCCATCAAAAAAACATAAGACTTTCAACAGAAATTGTCCATGCTTCTGTTTCATGGCTGTTAGTATGACTTGCACACTAGTGCAGGCTTCTGCCAGAATTGCCAAAGTAGCAAGGACAGCAAAAGAAAACTTCACAGAAGCCATCCACATTAGGATGGCAGTGTCAGCCAGGAGTGGCTTACTGTTGACTATGGGGTAAAAAGAGGATAAAATACTGCAGTTATTGCCTGACCTTATAAATCTGTGGATTTTTTTTAAGATAACTAGTGGAAGATAAAAAACATGCTAAAATTTTTTAAAAAGGAATTACTGTTGTGCACATTTGATAGAATGAATGAATGGGTTTCATCTCATTTCTAAAACACTCCGGATTCCACAAAGCATAAAAAAATAGCTGTGCAAGAGATTTCAGAGTTCAGAAATAGAAGAAAGAATCTCTGTATAACGTTATCAATATCTGTGCTTTTGTTGTGTGTCTTTAAATGTAGCAATGAACTTTTATTACATTGCACTTTATTACCCTACGTAAATGAGGGTCTTGTATTTTTGAACATCATTATTACTAGAACATGAATAAATAAATAAAAGAAGAATAAATTAGAGAAAAAATACAGTGGAGGGGAAGTAATGAATCTGGGTTTTATTCAACCTTGAAAAGAGAAGGAAGGGAGGAGATGAATCTAGCAGCACCCAAACAGGGTATAAGAGAAAGTGAGACAGATTCTTCTCAGAGCTGCACAGCAAAAGGACAAGATGAAACAGTGACTTCTTGCAAAAATATCCAACCTCTAATTGGACATAATGAAGCAGTATGTCAAAGTGAGAGTGGTTCAACACTCTCACAGGAAGAGTTTACCCACAGAAATGAAATCAGCATTTTTTTTTTTTAAATTTCAAAAGGGCTAGAGAAAACTCTGAACAACTTGATACAGCTTTGAAATTACCCCTGCTTTGCCCACAGGGCTGGCAAAAGATATGTCTTCCATTTCTTCCCACTAAAAACTTTGTCAATATCCCCAAATAACACCATTCAGGATTTCAGTCTTTCCTGGGTTTGCTTGTTCACAAACAGGACCTCAAGATCAGAAAAAAATGTTAACATCGGTTCCTTAGCTCCACACATGCTAACAGTTACAATTTGCCACCACAGAACCGAGGAAACTCCTTTAATTCTACTACTGTATAGTAGTGTAGAAAACTATTTTAGATAGAAACAAGTACCCTTAAGTACTGGGTTCTTTGAACAGTGCTCTTTCACTTCAGACCCTGCTAATCTACAGATAACTGTGTGATAAGATCAACACAGTTCTCAAAAGTAGACAAACAGCGAGGAAGCTTACACAGTGAAAATGTTTCAGTCACAAGATTTATGGGTGCCATGGGAAGAAGTTGATAACAATGTGTTGTTCATCTCAATATGGCCCTGCAGCATCAGCAACCAAAGAAAAGGCATTATCACTGTCAATGCTCAAGTGATTTAGTTTAATGTATAATTTTATAAATATTGGTTAGTTTTTATGTTTGTTTATAAATACTAGCAGCACCCCTATGAAAAGGGATACAAATAAGATCTTTTGAATAGTATTCTAGAAGCTTAGACATAGAGTCTTAGAGGGTAAACACTTTCCTGATTTGTATGAATTGACATTTTTATTAAAGGCACTGGAATACATTTGTGCAGTTACTTTTTTAGTTAATATAAATCAATACTATGGCACAGATGTAGATTGCTGGGTTTCATCAGCACAAAACTCAGGGCATTCAACAGTGAATTTTATTCTGCTGCAGGATTTTCTACTGTCTTATCAAATTTTAAAGGAAGGATATAACTTAAAACACCAGTTCTATTCAATCTTTCTAAAAACATACTTATTCAAAGTATCCTCAGGTTTCATAAGCAGATGCTGATGACAAAGTACCTGCATTTAATTATTCATGCTCAACTCCTGTCTGGACAATCAACCTTTTTCCTACTTAGGAAAGCCTTTTGGTTTGGGGTATTTTGTTTGTTTGTTTGTTTGTTTGTTGTGTTTGGTTTGGTTTTGTGTGTGTGTGTGTCTGTTGTTTGTTTGGTTGGGTTTTTTTTAAGTTATTCTATCATGATCTGAAACAAGATTCAACTTTTTGACGAGCTGCTGCTGGAGTTACAACATTCACAGGTCTTAAATTCTTTGTATCTCCATAAAGTTGCTGAGTTTATGTACATCTTACACCTTAATGCATTTTTCAAACATTTTTGCCTATGTATTTCTTCTCATGAATCCCTTTAAGACAATTTAAGGACACATAATGGGGTGTGGATAATCATCACACTGCAAATAAACCACATTCAACTCTTTCAATACTACAGTATCCTATGACTTGGTTTCTATAGAGACTTCTCTTTTAACTAATGTATATAATAATTTCTGTAGTGGTACCGTTTTTGGGAAAACTAAAAAACACATCTTCTGAAACACCTTTGAGCAGTATCACTGTGGCCTTTCAACATCACTTTTGTTCTTTCTACAGCTACTGCTTGTGTGAATACCACTGTCAACATTGTGCAGCAACATTGCTATGAAAGCTGGTACAGTCTCCAGCCGGGGTAAAGCTTTGCAAAAAGAAGACAGGTAAACTCTAAATTCTTCTCTTACTTCTCTTCTCTAACTAGCAATAACTCATGTAGAAAAATAAAGTAAAATCAAGGAGCACAAAACCCTCCATGATACTATTTTTTGGGTTTGTGGCTCTTTTTCCTCCTTGATATGCCTGGAGGAAAGAAAACATGAACTACAAAACCTGGTAGAAATACTTTTGAGACCAAATTCAGTGTCTGGTAACAGACACAGTGAGCAGTGCTATTACATGAGCATAAGAAGGAGCAGAAGTTACTCTCATCTGAACTGGAGGAAGCAGGTAGGTGGAATGGCCTGAATGATTAAGTTTACTGACTCTTTTTTTTCTCTTCTGTGACACTGTTTTTACACATGGTGACATAAATGGGTGTATAAAACTCTGTTGACAGAGGTATCTGATACTATCGGAACCAATTTTTTCACTATTAGAACACTGATGAAAGTTTCACCCTTACACCTCACCTGTAAGGGCTACAGAGCACTGGAACGGATTGCCCAGAGAGGTCCTCTAGAAACTTCCAAGACCCTGTCTGTGTACATTCCTGTTTGACCTGCCCTAGATGATCCTGTTTTGACAGGGTGTTTGGGCTCCTAAGGTCACTTCTAACCCCTACCATTCTATGATTCTGTGATTCTACCTCCTCAAAGACTATAGGAGACATTCTGCAGCTCATCAGATTTAGAGAATCACTTCAAACTAATGCATATAGAAATTATGAAGCCAGATAGTGAACACATATTTTTATGGTAAAAAAACCATGCATATATACGTGTGTGTGTGTGTGTGTGTATGTATAAGCAAAAAAAAAAAGTCCTCCTAATTTTTTAAGTGTTTTTATCAATGATGTCCCAAAGCAATAAGTTCCGGTTTAGGTACTTAGCATTAGAGCAGACATTATCAAATGGGAAATAACCACTATTGGGTGGAGAGGAGTTGTCTGCTAAACTTTACCCTCAAGGTACATAATTAATTAGAGCCAGGCATCGTTCTCAGAAGTCAATGACTCAAAGAATTTTGTAAGCTATTCTGCAAAAAGCCACTGCTTGTCCAGAGCCTAAATAAATTACTATGCATGGTGTCATGGAAAAAGCTGGGTAACATTATTTTCAGGTTTCTTTAAGCATATTAGGACTTTTTAATTATTTGGGTGATTAAGAATTAATTTATTTATATCAAAGCTACTCACATTTCTGCATATCATACTGAAAGAATACAATCTCACAAAGCACTCAACATCTCCCACTGCTGTTAACAGAAATCAAAATTAAGGCTCCTGAGCCCTCTGAGGACTGGGCACAAACACTAGTATGATAATTTTTTCCCCACTTACCAAATAAATTAATTATAAACAAGATTCTCCTCTCCTCTTGAGAGAACAGTTTCCAATTTAAAATCTCATTATCATCTCATCAATTTCAGACAGTAACTTAGCCTTACAAAAACAGTTGTTGTGGGGTTTGGTGGGGTTTTTTTTGTTTTTTTTTGTTGTTGTTTTTTTTTTTTTGGGGGTGTGTTGTTGTTGGGTCTTGTTGGTTTGGGGTTTTTTGTTTGGTTGTTGTTATTGAGAGGTAATTAATTGGTGTGAGATAATGATTTTCCAAAAATTAATATTGTTTGTTAATATTCAATATTCAGGAGTCTCGCCACCCCAAACACTAATTTAAATAATAATGGGTTCTTTGCACAGTCATGGAAACTTTATACAGGTAATAACATAGGATCTAGAAATAACTAGTCATAATATAACATTAATTGAACTGGAAGAGAAGGTTCCTGCTGTCAACATAGCACTTGCTGTCAATGCACTGCTTGCCCACTAGATGAACTCAAGGAGTTCCTTTCTGCTTATGGCAGAAGGCAGTGGTGAATTACAAGAGGCTTGAAGTATGTACTCACAGAATATCTCCCCACTCACAGGGCTAGCTACAGCTTCAGACAGTACCCAAACGCTTTCAGAGAATTCTGTTGCTGTCTTGCCATCCACTGAGACTTCTGATTCTTCCCAGGCTACTGGGAAAAGGAGGCAGATAATCTCTGACCTGGTCCTGGCACTCTGGATGATTTGTGTATCTCCAGGGCTTCCTGTATTGGCAGGAGACTTTCAGGTGCAGGCAGGATGTCTTGCAATGTGCAATCTCAGCACAGATGTCACGCTGGCTAAGCAGACTGTGGAGGCATTTAGAAACTGTTCCTGGTAAACTCAAAGAAGGCAGTTTCCAGGCAGTTGAAGATACAGTAAGGAAGTAGCAAGCATGGATACAATGGCAGAGAGCACCCTGTGCCACCTGCTCATCTCTTATAATCAATACAGCCCGAGACTAATGGGCCTTTGGACACAGAATAAACAATCAGAATGGCAGTTAGCCAAGCCTGACCATATTAGGTGTAGCCATAGGCTTGTTTTACCCTTTTTAGGGCAGAGCACAGGCCACAAGGCATACGCAAGCTGTGTGTGTGTACCTTGTTTAGCACAGCATGCAAAGCCAAAGTCCTTAGGCTCAATGGCTCCAGGTTCTTTGCCCTCTTTCCTGCAATTGCTTCTCCCCAGAGCAGAAGGAGGGAGAGCAGATAAACATGTCTGGGCAAGCCAGGACATATATAAGCCTATTTTGGCCTGCATAGGCCTACCGTGACAGTTGTCTTTGGTTTTTGGGGGATTTTTTGTTGCGGTGTGGATTTGGGTTTTTTTGGTGTTTTGGGTTTTTTTTTGGGGGGGAGTTGGGTTTTGTCTGTTTGGGACTTTTCATTGTTGTTTGGGTTTTTTACAAGGAAAAAGATAAAGGAAAAATATTAAACTGGGAATGAGAGTTTGTTGTTGTTTGTGACAGGTTTTTTAGTTTTTGTGTTTTCAGAGTGCAGTTTCTAGAGGTAGAACATTTTTATCTCTCCAAATAAGATATACACATATATACATACAAATATGCACACACACAAATAAACATTGTCATGTGAATTCCTGCTATTTCTGTTCTCCTTTCCTTACTTTACTCTTCAAACTTAGTCTTCTTATCAGACTAAATGCTAGGCAATTTAGTAAGTTCTGCTTATTGTAGACTCTACTACTACTAGGAAAAGAAACTGAATTCACTTGCATGTATGTATTTTTTGCTCAATACTAGTTGTAGTTCAACTTAACAGTTGTCTGTCAAAGCTTAAAAAATAATCTCTTCAAGTGTGTCATTATTTAAAGTCCTCATTTCAAAATGAGAGCAGGATAAACAGTGTATCTGCCTGGGGTGAGAGTTACTGCTACAGATTAAAGGAATTAGAAGCCCATCTTCTCTCAAAAAGATTAATCAAGCAGGTATCTCTGTAGCACAGTATTCAAGGAAGAGCGTCAGGTTAAGAGGTGGAGAAAAGCTATTCTAGGGCAACGCAATAGCTGCTAAAGGTCATATTTTGCTGTGGGACTCCTGGACTTTCCCACAAGCTGCTGGTACTGCTCCCTTTCCTGCAGCACCCAGCAAGAGCTTAAGCTTGAGAATTGCCCTACCTTTTGCTTGTACAGAGAGAGGCAGCAGGAAAACTCAGCTGCCACAAATGGTAAAATCATGCTTGAATGGAAGAGTTATTTTAAAAGTGATCTCTGGACATCTGCAGCCCAACCACCTGCTCAAAGCACAGCCAAGTGAGATCAGATTGCTCAGTTCAGAGCCTCACCCAGCCCAATTTTGAGTATCTGCAATGACAGAAAATCCATAGTCTTTCAGGCAACCTGTGACAGGGTTTGGCCAATCTCATGATGAAAAAAGCCTCTCCTAGTCTCCAATTAATAGAATCACAGGACCACAGGATCATGGGATGTTAGGGGGTTGGAAGTGACCTCTGGAGTCCAAACCCCCTGCCAGACCAGGACCATATAATCTGTTGCAGGTGGCACAGGAATCCATGTGAAGGGGTCTTGAAAGTGTCCAGAGAAGGATACTCCACAACCTCCCTGCGGAGCCTATTCCAATGCTCCGTGACCCTTACAGTAAAGAAGTTCTTCCTCATGTTGAGGTGGAACTTACTGTGCTGTAGTTTACATCCATTGGCCCTTGTCCTATCACAAGGCACAAGTAAGAAGAGGCTGTATCTTCCTTCCTGACACCTAGACTTCATATATTTACAGACATTTACTAGATCCCCTCCTCCAGAGGGGAATCTAATTCTCCTCTCCAGACTAAAAAACTCCAGGTCCCCCAGCCTCTCTTATAGGTGCATGTGCTCCAGTCTCTTAATCATCCTTGTAGCCCTTTGCTGCTGCTTGTCTTGTTGCTGAGAAGAGTCTGCCTTTGTCTTCACTGTGGCCCTCCCCCATTAGGCAGTTCCAGGCAATAATAACATCTTTTTTTCTCACAGCCTCTCACATATGCCCCATAGGGGTTATGGCTTGTTAGTGAATGTTATTGGTTATTATTGAATGCCTTGTAACAAGTCAAAGCTGCAGAGGTGTCTTTGTACAGCTCTGTCACAACTGCAAACTGCAAAACCTTCTCCTTAACAATGTACCTCAGAGTGAGAGGACAAAACAAAGAGATGAGCAAAACAAATTATTTTCACAGTTTTTACGCCATCATTGTATATGTAGATTCTGTGCCATAAACTATGTTGCCATTGTCATCATGCGTGTCAGGATATTTTTAATAGTACATACTAAGTACTGTTATGTTATTACCCTTAATAAAATTTTATTTTCACATCTATTATCTAATTAACTGTAAAGAAACTGAACAATGTCAATTAAAGACAAAGGATAAAGTTTATTTAACTTGTAATGCCTGATTAGTGAAGCTTCAGGTTCTAATGATCAGTTACAAATTTGTGACTGATTCTCGTTAGTGTCTGCTTGAGTGCTGTTGTATATCTTATACTTTTCTAAACCAGAGTAAAATAGTTTGGGTTTGTTGTGGGTTTTTTGCTCCTTTATATAATAAGAGACAGTTACACATTGTAATAGAAAAAGTTGTGGTTTATCATTTTAATAATTAGAGAATTACATTTATAGTAGGTATTGAGCATGAATTGTAATTTAACAAATTGTGAATGGTGTGATGGTTGCTTGAACATTTAATCAAGCAATACATATGTAAGACAGAGCTTGTGAAAATGCCAGTGAAACAGAAGATACCTTATCAGTGCATTAGATCACTTCTTCTCACAATTCCTGGCTCCCGCTTCCAGTGTGAAACATCAGCATTTCTTTTCATGAAATGCTGCTGAATCAAAGCTCTTCCTTACCCCAGATCATGCCATGGTTGCTCCTTCTTGTGGGAAAAGTCAGGCTGATTCCTATTGACTCTATCTGCTGTTTTTTAACAGCTATTCACTGCAGAGGGAAGCCAACACGAAATGGAAGAATCTGGTCATTGGGGAGCTGATTTGGAGTTTATTTGAGGATGAGGTTCCATACAGTCAGCTTAATGGCCATTTTCTGAACTTTCATCTGTGCCTTCTGAATCTCGCTATTGCAGTTCGCTAACCTAGTGAACAAGTGTGGGATGACTACTAGAGCTGCTACAGGGAAAGGAGCAAGAATGAGTAGAAGAAACTAGGTGAGAGCGATGAGGAAAAGAGGCACAGCAGCCAGCAGTTCCATAACACACAATGGCAGCCAACTTACTTTTAAAATAATAATATGTGTAATGAGGTATGGATTGTAAGAATGAGTGTAAGGAGTTGGATCTAGAATAAGAAAAGATCCTTGCCTTGTCTCTAAAATCAGACTTCTGCAGGCTAGTGGGACTTGACAAGCACTTTGGATTTTTTTGAAATTATTTACGTTAATACATTATATGAGGATAAAATCACTTATGGGGTGGGAGGAGGTTCTGAATTGGCTCCAGTTACTTCCATTTACATTACAGAGGGGACTATTAGTAACTGCTTCTCATTCTAGTTCTCTTCATTATAAAAATATGAACTTGCCCTGCTTAAATGCATGACATTAAAATAGCATTACAAATCTCTATACTCGGTACTTTTGTGGAGATTCGTACAGTAATTTGGAAAAATTTGCCTGATGTGGGTTTTACTTGTCTGAATGGGAAACGTTAGAGCTGATCCTGATGATACAAATAGGTCAGGTGATGATTAACCTACCCAGAAACAAAAGAATGGCCTGAGGGGTAGTAGAAGAAGCATACCAGTAGCCAGTCCCTGGGGAAATCTTTGATGTGCCTGGGCTTTTATCATTCATTTTTATCCAAATCAAATGAGACCCATGAAAATGCCCATTGAAATTGCAGGTGGTATGTTGCTGCACTGAAGAACAGCTAGAGCAGAGTGGGCATGACTGACTTAACTGTGTGAGCCATCTGGATAGAGTGGTAAGTTGACAGTAATGTCATACAGCCTTAAGAGCCTGTCCCCAAATCACAGTTTACATTGCATTGCAGTATCAGATATATTCTGAAATTGCCTGCAAATGTGATTCATTCCCCTCTTCTCCTAAAGCATTGAGATGTATTCTATACTGCTTGCAAGACTATGTGAGTCATCCTCAACTGTAGAGAGCTGTATTTCTTACTTTTCAGCTTTACTTCAAATTAGTTAAAAAATACAATGGTTTATATTTTCTTTTTTCCCCTGTATATCGTCTATCCATCACACTCATATAATGAATTAGTTTCTCCATTACAGAATCAGGCAACCATTAAGGTTGGAAAAGACCTCTAGGATCCCAACCAGCCCAACCAGTCCAACAATCAACCCAGTACCACCACATCCACTAATCATGTCCCAAAGTGCAGTGTCTATAGAGTTTTTTAACACCTCCAGGGACAGTGACTCTGACACTTCCCTGGGCAGACTGTGACCACCATTTCAGTGGAGAGTATATTATCACAATAGTGAAGTGCTTCATAATTTCTAACATGTTTAACCTCAGACCAGACTTGCAAAGTAAAATATTGTCCCCATTCTTAAGTACACTCCAAAGTGAGACTTGCATGTATATATAAATTTGGGGGAGTTTATACTAGTTCAAAAATTTAGTGGATCTGCCTTTGGACCAAGGTTATTTGATCATCTTGATTTTTGTCTTTCTTTCAAAATGATTAGACTATAAGAGAAAAATAGGAAAATAGGAAAAGACTGTGAGGTGGCAGCAGCAGATTTAGCAGAAATTGGTGTTTTCCTTTGTCTATGGCTTACAAAATTAGGTACAATGTAAATCACAGGGAAAAAACTGAGAAGTAAAGGTCAAGAAATCTTTAATATAACACTTCAGTAACATTAACATCTCACAGATTGCCAAAACAATTCTCCATCACATTGTCAACTAAAGGTTCACAAATAGAAAATAATTTTTTATTGCAGAAAAGCTGGTAACCTCCCACTTAACTATGTGTTATAACTGACCTCTCGGAACAACTTTCAGCATACACTATTGCTTTTTTTTTAAACAACAGTTTTCTAGTTACGCTGACGTTTTTGAAGTCTATTGTGTCTGGCCTGCGACTGATGGATTTGGGAGGGTACATTGCTGAAAAAAAACACGTGCGAATACTGACTTAGAATCATAGAATCATAGAATGGTAAGGTTGGAAGGGACCTCAAGGATTATCTAGTTCCAACCCCCTTCCATAGGCAGGGACACCTCTCACTAGTACAGGTTACTCAAGGCCTCATCCAATCTGGCTTTGAACACCTCCAGGGAGGGAGCATCCACG